>CAXAQZ010000534.1:0-52662 GCA_963971145.1 Sussaba pulchella | reverse complement strand
CCCATATTAAAACACATATTTTATCTTGAGGATCATCCAACTGTTTTGCTGCATTCTCCAAGAGAGTACGAATCGTTTGGGTAATACCAGTATCCAACTGGATTGTAATCAATATTTTTTTTAATGTCGATGGGCATGGAAGCGGGAGGAAGGTACCCAGGTATCTGTAAGATGCTGGGGACCGTTTGTATATTGATAAGCACAATAGTCTCCTATCCGCTGTATATCGACGACCTCTGATATGTCTATTAGCATTACGCAGAATCATTTCGATGAAGTTTCGTTGCAGGATGGATAGGTAGGAAATGTGTTGGGAGAATTCATGGGCTTTTATTCTGTCTTCAAGCAATTTCATTCGACTTGAATACCTGAATATATATTCTGATTACTTAGTATATTCTTGAGAAATCCACGAAAGTTATCATTTAATTTATTTTTTGTCCAAGAATTTAAATGCATAGTTAATAATTCTACAATTAACAAATAATATACATATATATAATATATATGAGCAAGTCCACCAATTCGAGTACCGGTTTTGGGCGTCGATATCGGCGATCTTTTTGTAACTTTGAGAAATGGAAGCTCCCATTAAAAAATGAACTCTGATTTTTTTTTAGATTTTTTCCTTGGTTATTTTCGCTGTAATGGTATGGGTAATTCTGTAAGTTTGTCATGTTTTTCTTGTTTTCATTCATTTCTCAATGTGTTTCAATAGGAGAAAAAATTAAACGCGACCACCTTTTCTTCGTAAAAAAAGCTCAGCATTTCGAAAGAAAATACAAAAACCTTTTTGGGACTTGAAAAATTACTTGAAATCGCATTTGAAATATTAAAGTCGATTTTTCTCGAATGCTTATTTTTTTTAAAGTTTGAAAGTATTTTTTGCGAACAGCTGAGAAAATTTCACGTAATACAGGGTGTCCGATTTTAATCTTACATTACTACTCCGATCGAAAATTGAGTAGAACAAAACTTGGAGGGCCTGGAAGGGGACGTACAAAAAAATTTTATTTTTCGGTCGAAAATCCAAAATGGCAGTTTTAAGGTGGCTAACATGTTTTTTTAAATGGAACCATACTTATTTATTCGCATCAAAAATTTTGTCATGTCAAAACTGACAACTTTTGTAAGAAAATTTTTTCGATAAATCTCATAATTTCTAGGTTAGAACACAATTTTTCAATTGACTATTTAAGCGTTATCCAGGATGTACCACGAGGAGGTAAAGTCATTAACATCCCATGTGTAAGTGTAAGCGTAAGTGTAAGTGTAAGTGTGAGTGTAAGTGTAAGTGTAAGTGTAAGTGTAAGTGTAAGTGTAAGTGTAAGTGTAAGTGTAAGTGTAAGTGTAAGTGTAAGTGTAAGTGTAAGTGTAAGTGTAAGTGTAAGTGTAAGTGTAAGTGTAAGTGTAAGTGTAAGTGTAAGTGTAAGTGTAAGTGTAAGTGTAAGTGTAAGTGTAAGTGTAAGTGTAAGTGTAAGTGTAAGTGTAAGTGTAAGTGTAAGTGTAAGTGTAAGTGTAAGTGTAAGTGTAAGTGTAAGTGTAAGTGTAAGTGTAAGTGTAAGTGTAAGTGTAAGTGTAAGTGTAAGTGTAAGTGTAAGTGTAAGTGTAAGTGTAAGTGTAAGTGTAAGTGTAAGTGTAAGTGTAAGTGTAAGTGTAAGTGTAAGTGTAAGTGTAAGTGTAAGTGTAAGTGTAAGTGTAAGTGTAAGTGTAAGTGTAAGTGTAAGTGTAAGTGTAAGTGTAAGTGTAAGTGTAAGTGTAAGTGTAAGTGTAAGTGTAAGTGTAAGTGTAAGTGTAAGTGTAAGTGTAAGTGTAAGTGTAAGTGTAAGTGTAAGTGTAAGTGTAAGTGTAAGTGTAAGTGTAAGTGTAAGTGTAAGTGTAAGTGTAAGTGTAAGTGTAAGTGTGAGTGTAAGCGTAAGCGTAAGCGTAAGTGTAAGTGTAAGTGTAAGTGTGAGTGTAAGTGTAAGTGTGAGTGTAAATGTAAGTTTAAGTGTAAGTGCAAGTGTAAGTGTAAGTGCGTGCGTGTGGAACACTCACAAAGATTAGGTCTCTGCGGCTCGTCACTTCCGCAGTATTTTTCGACTCCAAACCCTCGTTGTGACCGTACTCCGAACCCTTCCTAAAGATGTTCAAATATTCCACCATTCATGTTTAAGCATGCCTGAACTCGTCTCTCAAAGCCATCGACTGTTCGTAAGAGAACATGTCGCGGGACTGCACTGCAGGCAGCTCTTATCCGCTCCTTCATATTCTCTCGTGTTGTTGGAGCTAGACGGTAGACAATGTCTTTGAGGTAGCCCCACAAGAAAAAATCAGGAGAGCTAAGATCAGGTGACCTTGGAGGCCAGTGGACAGGACCATCTCGACCAATCCACCGTCGACCGAATGTCGCGTCGAGATAATTTCGAACCACACGAGCCCAGTGAGCGGGTGCACCGTCTTGCTGAAACCACATTTCTTGACGTGTACCTAAATCAAGATCTTCCAGCAAAACTGGCAATTCATTTTGTAAGAAATCAAGATAACGGTCAGCGTTGACACTCCCCTCGAAGAAGTGAGGACCTATCATTTGCCCGTTAACAATGCCACACCAAACATTCAAACTCCAGCGATGCTGGTGATCGATTTGTCTCACCCAATGTGGATTATGATCAGACCAATACCGGAAGTTCCATCGATTTACCTGACCTCGGTTTTTGAACGTAGATTCGTCACTGAACATAACGAATCGAAAAAAGTCTCTGGATCGACCGATTCGTCTCAATGCCCACCGGCAAAACGATATCCTACGCAACGGATCAGGATTAGGCGTGTCTTGGTGGAAATGTATCCGGTATGGGTGGAGTCTCGCATCTCTCAGAACTAGGTGCACTGTGGATTTAGGAAACCTCAGTCGTTCCGAGATAACTTGAAAACTCGCATGAGGATCGACTGCTATCATGGCTAAAATAGCCAGGTTTCGAGCCTCATGCGGGCCATCGAGATCATTGATGACGTTTCGGTTACGTCGGCGGTGGCGGATCATCGAACCTGATCTCGCTCTCCCTTCGAGAGCTTGGATTGTCTGCCGTGATGGGTGACGACGATGAGGATACTCACGTCGATACAAATTTTCGGCTCGTAAATAATTCCCCTCACATTTCCCTAAGATAATAAGCATATCAACGATTTCGCTGGGGCTGAAATCAGACATTGTTGAATTGCCGTCCGCATTAATTTTGGAAGATATTGTTGAAACAGCTCGTCACTGATTGGATTTTTTTTCTCTTCAATTCGTCGCTGTTCAATTTTTTCTGTAAGCTAGATATGGATAGGACGAATTTTTTTTTCAAGGGCGCTTTGAGGAATGATAAAAATATAAGAAAACGAAATCTCAAAAGGAACGTTTGTAGTAGACTTCTGTTTATGAATCCTGTTGAGGATAAAATACACTTCGCGCCATCTAGCGCGCAATAGCTGTTTGGCCGTCCACCGTCCGAACGCCGAAAGACCGCTTCTCGATTCTTCTGTCCCCCCTTTTACGCTCGCAAATGACGCACCACTGCGAGCCAGTCTCGTCTCGAACGCCACAGAAGCAACATCCGTTTTTTATACCTTTTACAAGACTTTTCCGATATTAATAGATAATATTTTCATACGTTATTTGTGACGTGTTTAAATAATTTTCAACCAGACGATCCTTCATTAGTTTTAAGATTGTCAGACACGAATTGTGTGGTCACTTACACTTACACTTACACTTACACTTACACTTACACTCACACTCACACTCACACTTACACTTACACTTACACTTACACTTACACTTACACTTACACTTACACTTACACTTACACTTACACTTACACTTACACTTACACTTACACTTACACTTACACTTACACTTACACTTACACTTACACTTACACTTACACTTACACTTACACTTACACTTACACTTACACTTACACTTACACTTACACTTACACTTACACTTACACTTACACTTACACTTACACTTACACTTACACTTACACTTACACTTACACGTACACTTACACTTACACTTACACTTACACTTACACTTACACTTACACTTTCACTTACACTTTTTTTTTTTTTTTTTTTTTTTTTTTTTTTATTATCCCTTTGCCCCTCCTGCAGGAGAGGCAGTGGGAGTAAAAGGTCAGGTTAAAAATGCTTTTACGCACACTAGTGGATATACTACCTACTAGTAGTGTGGGGCTCCTCCTTGTTTGGCCCTACCCACTAAAATTTCCTGCCTATACACGTTCTCATGGCCCCGGGATCGCTTTCGCATTACTTCAGGGTCGTGAGCGTGTTCGCGCCAGTTTAGGCGTTTTCTCTTTCGTCATTCCTTGTGTTTGCTTTACGGTCTCTCGTCGTTTTGCGGTCTTCGTGGTTGCCGTGTCCTCGCGGCAGCTTGCCGTATTTCTCTCTCGTTTTCTCGCTCCCGCTGATCTTCGTTTTTCTTGCGCAGGATTTTTTCAGCGTATATTGCGACTGCATCCCAGTTCATCCGGGACTGCAGCATCAGTACTGCTGTGTTTTCTGGTGTTAGTCTTTCCCCGACTATTTCCTCCACGACTTCTTTGTCTACGCTCCAGCGCTGGCACTCGTAAAACGTGTGACGGACGTCGTCGCTATTGTGTTGACAGTACTTGCAGTCTGGGCTGTCCGCTCGGTTCATCCGGTGTAGATAAGCATAGAACAGTCCGTGCCCCGTCAGAAGCTGGGTAAGGTAGAAGTTCACCTCTCCATGCTCACGACTCACCCAAGGTGCTATATCTTCGATGAGTGTGGCAGTCCATCTTCCCGTTGAAGCTTGTCTCCATCGTTGTTGCCACTCCTGCATAGTGCGCATTCTTTCTTCGTCCATGGTGTTGCCATCCGCCACTTCATGCCTCCTTTCGAAAGCTCTTTTCCGTTCTTGGGCTAATAGGTCGATAGGTATTACACCCGCGATCACTAGCACTGCAGCTTCGGAGACCGTGCGGTATGCGCTCGTTATTCGAAGCGCCCCCCGTCTCTGCACTGCTGCCATTTTTCGCCGATATTTTTCTACCTTGAGCGCGTCTGCCCAGATTTCCGCACCGTACAGTAGTGTGGAGTTTACTACACTCATAAGTAGCCTTCTTTTGGCACTCCTAGGGCCCGATATGTTTGGCATGAGCCTCGAGAGCGATGCCGTCTTCGCCGCTGCCTTGTCTGATGCTGCTAGGATATGTGCATAGTACGTAAGTTTTGCGTCTAGCCGTAATCCTAGGTATCGAAGGTCCCTCGTTGCCGTTATCCGGGCTCCGTCGACTTCCGCCGTGAAGTCCTTCGGAAAATTCCTTCGTCGAGTGAGAACGACGATTTCGGTCTTGTTGGCTGCCAGCTGTAAACCGTGGTCGGTGAGCCAGTCGCTAACCCGGCGTGCCATCTGCGCGATCCGCAGCTTTGCCTGTCCTTCGTGCCTCGCCGTTATAATCGCGGCGATGTCGTCTGCGAAACCGACGATTCTGGTGTCTTCGTTGAATTCCATCGTCAGTATTCCGTCGTAGACCACGTTCCACAGGTCTGGGCCTAACGCCGAGCCCTGGGCTACTCCGGATGTGAGTTTCTTCTTTTGCTGTCCTTTTGTTGTTTCGTATATGAGTTCGCGTTTATCGAGATAATCGCTGATGACCCGCACGATGTATCTCGGTACCGCGAACCGATTTTCCAGCGCATGTAAGATGTCAATCCATCTGACCGAATTAAACGCATTTTTCACGTCGAGGGTGACGAAGACGCATGCGCTTCTCGACGCGTGATTTCCTTTCCAGGCGGCTCGGACTGGTTCCAGGGCCTGTTCTATGGCTCCTATTGTTGACCTGCGTTCGCGGAATCCATGCTGGTTGTCAGACAAACCTCCGGCTGCCGCTACTGCCGTGCGTATTCTCGCGCGGATCATTTTCTCGTATACCTTCCCTACTGTGTCGAGCATACAGAGAGGTCGGTACGACGACGCCGTGTATGGTGGCCCTTTACCTTTGTCAAGAAGGACCAGTTTTTGCTGCTTCCACCTTCTGCTGAAAACCCCCGCTCGAAGGCAGGTGTTCAGCATGCTGAGGAGAAGTTGAGGAAACTCTTTTGCCACGATTTTTACGACCTCAGCAGGGATTCCATCGGGTCCAGGAGCCTTTCCATTGCTTATAGAGTCTGCTGCGCCGCGCAATTCTGCTGCGCTAAAGGGCTCGACGTGTTCTTCTGTTTCCCACTCACCTCTGTCCCTTATTGGGTGTTCTGGGAAAAGTCCACTGACTATTTCTTCCATTATCGCCGGGTCCTTGACAGGTTCCGGTGCCATTTTTCCGAGTTTGCGGGTGACGATTTTGTATCCTTGGCCCCAGGGGTCCCGATCGACTTCCGCACATAGTTCTTTCCAACAGCGGCTCTTGCTGGCTTTTATTGCTCTGCAGAGCGTTTTTTTAGCCTCCTTGTACTCGGTTGCGTTGTTTCCGGTGCCGTGGTTTGCTCGGAGCCTCTGGGTTTTCCGCCTCAGCCGCAGGCAAGTTCTTCTAAGCCCGGCAATTTCGTCCGTCCACCAGTACACAGGTCTCCGGTTGGGTCTGCGGTACTTCTTTGGCATTGACTTGTTGCAGGCCTTGGTGATCAAGCCCATCGTGTGGGTGACGAGCTGTTCGGCTTCCTCTCTCGTCGGGATTCTCGTTTCGATTGGTTCCGGTTGGTGGCCATGCGTTTGGATAGTGCTTATTAGCACCTCTCTGTTTATTTTGGCGAAGTTCCAGCCTATCGCTTTCAGCTTTGAAAACGCCTCAGTGTTCTGGTTCACCGTACTTCCTATCCGGAATCCTATGTACTGGTGGTCGCTTGCATTGTATCCTTCGTAGACCTGCCATTCGGTTATCCTCGCTGCTATAGAGGGTGTTGCGAGGGTGACATCGATTATGGTCCCACGTTGTCCAGCTCTTCTAAATGTAGTGGTGTCTCCGGTGTTCATGACTGTCAGGTCAAGTCTGGCGGCCATCTCCGTGACCTCTGTCCCACGTCGATCCGTCCACTGCATACCCCACTCAGTAGATTTTGCATTTAGGTCGCCTGCAACGACGACTTCCCCTTCAGTGCTTCGTACGGCTTCTTCTAGGTCGCGCAATTTTCTCCGAAATAGCTCGATGCCTCCGTTTGGTGAGAGGTAGCAGCTGAAGAATGTTGTGTTTCCAGTTCTTATCCATACGTAGCCCTCGCTTTTCCCGAGGTTGCTGATGGGGAATTTCTCGCTATTTCTAATCCAGATTGCCGCTGTTCCTGTCGTGTCGGCGTGCCACCTGGGTGCCTCCTTGTCCGTGTATTGCTCCGAGATTATAACGAGGTCCGCATTTTTTTCCACTGCCCATTGGTTTAGCAGTTCCTGGGCTAGCCGGCTTCGCTGGAGGTTTCCTTGTAAAATTACCTCCGTCGTGCTGATTGGTTTTTTGACATGACGTCGTTATGCGCCGCACATCTCGATGATCCGGGAACGTGGTTCTGGGAGGTTCCATCTTCTCTCTCGGCACAAAGGTAGCAATTCGGGGCGTTCGGGCACTGTGCTGCTTTGTGGCCTTCTTTTCCACACTTGAAGCATAGCTTCCCGCGATCTGTTTCTGTGCACGCGGCAGCACGATGCCCGTATCCAAGGCAGCGGTAGCATCGCTCTTCACGCGGTTTCAGGCGCACTCGGCATCTTACCCACCCTATCCGGATGTGTCCTGCAGCCTGTAGTTTGGCTGCCGCAGTTTCAGTCATTTCAACGAATGCCCTCGTGTTGCCTCTTAGTGTGCTCCGCGGTATGCTCACCCTCATGCCTTGCATGCTACCTTCTCCTAGCTGAGTTTCGATAGCCCCGATGACCTCTTCCTCCTCAGTGGCTGCGTCAAGATCTCGTATTTCCACTTGCGTTTTTGGGATGAGCCTTCGCACGTTCCCAGTCTCTCCAATAGCCTCCTGAATGGCTGTGCCAAACTTGTTCTTGGATTCCGCTGTGCCTCTTAGTTCTACAAGAACGTCACCTCTTTTCGTTTCTCTGATGGCTTTGACCGTTACACCCATTTCGTCGGGTTCAAGTTTTTTCTTGATGTCTTTCACAACATCGGCGTAATTAACTCCTACGGCACGTTCGATGAGCACTGCCTCGTGACGAACTTTTCTTCTTGCTTCTGTAGCTTCGCGTTTGTCGCCGGTTTGGTCTGGCGCTTTTCCGTTTTCGATTTTCTTTTCGACTTCGCGGTCCTTTCGCTTATCCTGCGGTCGCCGCGTGACCCTTGTCCATTCTCCTTTGTCTCCTTTCGGCTTCTTGGAGTCTGGCTTCCCGATGCCCACTTCGTCCGGGCTCGGCGTTAGGTTTCCCTGCCTTTTCCTTTTTGTCTTAGGCGTCGCTTTCTCGTCCCGTCTCATGCTCGCAGCCAGGTTTTTCTGTTGCGGCGCTCTCGGGCCTGCTCCGTTTCGTTTTTGGACGTCCTGAAGAGTCCGAAGTTTCTTCCAAAGCCTCCTACTGCGACTCGCTAGTTCGTGGTCATCCAGGATTTTCTCCAGGTCATCCTTGATCCTAGACTGCAGGTTTCTGTACTGCTTGCAGTACTTCAGTAAGGAGCATGCGGTGCTCCGGATCGACTCCAGATACGTTTCCTCCTCTTGCTCGTAGTTCTCGCTTTGTTCCTCTGGCAGAGGGTTCGTTTCCTCCGTGCTGCTTGTCGTCGTTAATGCTCCAAGGGCCAAGTTTCCCACCCTAGAAGCACTGCGGTCGCTCGATGACTTTCACTTACACTTACACTTACACTTACACTTACACTTACACTTACACTTACACTTACACTTACACTTACACTTACACTTACACTTACACTTACACTTACACTTACACTTACACTTACACTTACACTTACACTTACACTTACACTTACACTTACACTTACACTTACACTTACACTTACACTTACACTTACACTTACACTTACACTTACACTTACACTTACACTTACACTTACACTTACACTTACACTTACACTTACACTTACACTTACACTTACACTTACACTTACACTTACACTTACACTTACACTTACACTTACACTTACACTTACACTTACACTTACACTTACACTTACACTTACACTTACACTTACACTTACACTTACACTTACACTTACACTTACACTTACACTTACACTTACACTTACACTTACACTTACACTTACACTTACACTTACACTTACACTTACACTTACACTTACACTTACACTTACACTTACACTTACACTTACACTTACACTTACACTTACACTTACACTTACACTTACACTTACACTTACACTTACACTTACACTTACACTTACACTTACACTTACACTTACACTTACACTTACACTTACACTTACACTTACACTTACACTTACACTTACACTTACACTCACACTCACACTTACACTTACACTTACACTTACACTTACACTCACACTCACACTTACACTTACACTTAAACTTACACTTACACTTACACGTACACTTACACTTACACTTACACTTACACTTACACTTACACTTACACTTACACTTACACTTAAACTTACACTTACACGTACACGTACACTTACACTTACACTTACACTTACACTTACACTTACACTTACACTTACACTTACACTTACACTTACACTTACACTTACACTTACACTTACACTTACACTTACACTTACACTTACACTTACACTTACACTTACACTTACACTTACACTTACACTTACACTTACACTTACACTTACACTTACACTTACACTTACACTTACACTTACACTTACACTTACACTTACACTTACACTTACACTTACACTTACACTTACACTTACACTTACACTTACACTTACACTTACACTTACACTTACACTTACACTTACACTTACACTTACACTTACACTTACACTTACACTTACACTTACACTTACACTTACACTTACACTTACACTTACACTTACACTTACACTTACACTTACACTTACACTTACACTTACACTTACACTTACACTTACACTTACACTTACACTTACACTTACACTTACACTTACACTTACACTTACACTTACACCTACACTTACACTTACACTTACACTTACACTTACACTTACACTTACACTGACACTTACACTTACACTTACACTTACACTTACACTTACACTTACACTTACACTTACACTTACACTTACACTTACACTTACACTTACACTTACACTTACACTTACACTTACACTTACACTTACACTTACACTTACACTTACACTTACACTTACACTTACACTTACACTTACACTTACACTTACACTTACACTTACACTTACACTTACACTTACACTTACACTTACACTTACACTTACACTTACACTTACACTTACACTTACACTTACACTTACACTTACACTTACACTTACACTTACACTTACACTTACACTTACACTTACACTTAACCCCGCCACTGCCGGTCCCAAGCCCGGGACCCATCTTGCAAGAGGTGGCCGAGGGGGAGGGGGAGGAGTAACACCTCGCTATAAAAAACCTTGGTCCATCTGGCTCCGGATGGTAGCACCAAGTATGGGCCCCTGCCTCGGGTTACAGGCTAGGGGAAGAAACCCCGAAATCAAATCAAGTATGAGTGATAGGAAGAAGAAGCCATCGTTTACGGTGCAGGGGCTCGGATCCCCAGTACCGGCGCTGTCAGGGAGTGAGCAAGCGGGCTCCCGGGCGTCGTCATCTTACGACCGCAGTGCTGCAGGGGTGGGTGCTTTGGCCCCTGGAGCATCAAATGTGACAAGCAATAGCAACACGGAGAAGACATCACCGGCTAGCACGCCGGATGCTCATACCCCGATAGGTGCCCGCGGGTTACTGACTGATGCGCGAGCATCTCTCAGCCAGCCCCGGGTCCAACTTACGATGTCTCGGGACACGGCCATCAGCCTCGAAGACGACAAGCTCGGAGAGCTCCAAGCTCTTCTGACGGAAACCATCAGGTTAATAAAAACGAAGCGAACTGTCCCCACGGAAGTCACGAACAACGTTAAGGAGGCCCTCGCTCTGACCGCGGAGGCCCTCACCCACCGGAAATCCTGGAAGGACGAGCAACGGAAGCTCACCCTCGCTGAGGCCAGGGAATGCGGGGTACCGCGGCAAGCCGCGACACCATGCACTTCGAAGAACAAACGCCCGGCACCCAGCCCACCGCTCGGGCCGGAGGAAGACAACCGCACAGGCAACAAGGGAGGTTTCACCTCAGTTAGCAGGAAAAAGAAGAAGCGCATTGGGTCATCTACCGAGGCCTCGGCCACACAACAACCTATGTCGAGCCCATCAAACCCGCAAGCCTCGCCCCCCGCGCACCGGAAAGCAAAAAGAAAAAAGGCAACAGCCCCGGGCGCCCGCGGTAATGCCTTACTGATAAAGCCCGCGCAGGGAAGGTCCTACGCGGACTTACTCAGGGACATTAAGGCCAAGGTTAACCCGGAGCAGCACCAGGCGATCATCCGCTCCATCCGCGAGACCAGGGACGGAGACATCCTACTAGAGATGGATCGCAAATCGGACAACTGCCCAACTTTCACCGAAGCGATAAAGGTGGTGGTCGGGGAACAAGGCTCGGTCAAGAGTCTAGCCCCGACCCATACCATAGAGATCCGGGATATTGACTCCTCCACGGACGAGGCAGAGGTACACAACGCCCTAGTGCGAGACCTCGACGACACGGCGAATATCAAAAGAATCGGGCTCTCGAAGAACGCCTTTCGAGGGCAACGCACGGCGTTCGTAGAACTCGACGGGAAAAGCGCCCAAAAAATGCTTGCGTGCGGCCGCATAAAGGTCGGGTGGGTCATCTGCCGAATCAGGCGGCATGAGTCCATCCAGAGGTGCTACAGATGCCTCGGATATGGCCACCTGTCCAACCGATGCACTGGCCCTGACCGCAGCAAGCTGTGCTACAAGTGTGGCGAAGCGGACCACAAAGCAGTGGCATGCAACCGACCACCAAGCTGCATACTCTGTGCGGCAACCGAGAACCAAGGGCTCGACACCGATCACATGCCCGGAGCGGGACGGTGCGCAGCATATCGAAGCGCGATGAAAGGAGTATCCACCGGTCAGAGATGACGACCTTTTTGCAATGTAACTTGGCAAGGGGGTGGACTGCTCAGGCGTTACTGCACCAGTTCATCTCCGATAACCCCATCGACATCTGTATCATATCAGAGCAGTACACGAACCTACCGAAGGCATCATGGCTCTCTGACACGTCGAACACGGCAGCGATCTGGGTAGTTAGCCCAACCCTGCACCCAATGAGCAGCGGGCGCAGCGACGGTTTTACCTGGGCAAAGTTCCGAGACTTCACTCTGATAAGCTGCTACCTCTCGCCAAATCAAGGCATCCTGGCATTCAAACGCAAGCTCGCCGATCTCGAGGACACCATTCGGCGTATTGGCGGCGAAGTTATCGTGGCCGGTGACTTCAATGCCAAGTCGACAGAGTGGGGAATGGAGTGGAGCGATACCAGAGGAAACGAGCTGGCAGACATGGCCGCACGACTCGACCTGACCACGCTGAACGAGGGCAACGTTTCCACCTTTAGAAAACCGGGCTGCCGAGAGTCGATCCTCGACATCACTTTCGCTTCACCGGAGACCGCTGCGGACGTATGGGATTGGAGGGTCCTGGAGGATTATAACTCCAGCGACCACCAATATATTCAGTTCTCGACCGGCACCGTGCCGACCAACGGCACGAGACAGAAAGAAGAGCGGCGACGATGGAACGATCGGAAGCTGAATGAGACAAAACTCATCAACTCCCTAAAGAACCAGGCACAACAACACGCCTGCGAACCAGCCGATACGAGGCAAGACGTAGAGAATCTCGTGGAAAAAACAATGGCTGCCATCTCGACCGCCTGCGACGCTTCCATGCCAACCAGGAACACACGCGAGAAAAGGCGCGCAAACTACTGGTGGAACGATGAGATCAGTGAGCTTCGGAAAAAGTGCCTGGCGCTGCGGCGCCAGTCCGTCAGGGCCAACCGCAGGCGACAGACTGGCCAACAGGACACTCTCCTCGCCGAACTCGATAGCGCCAAGAAAACCCTGAAACGGGCGATCAAAAAAAGCAAAAACCAGTGCTGGAGAAACCTATGCGACGAGCTGGACGAGGACCCTTGGGGCAAGGCCTACCAGATCGCAGTCAAGGGCCTGGGCAAGCAAAGCCACATACCTCCTATGGAGCCAGCTACCATCGAAAGGATCATCAGCGATCTCTTCCCCCAGCATCCACGGAGGATACCTAGAGGAAACTCGTCGACCGCGCGCGGACCGCCCTTCACAACGGCAGAGCTCCAGGACGCTGCCAAGTCCTTGAAACCAGGCAGAGCACCTGGTCCGGACGGCATCCCTGTCAACGCCATCAAGTGTATATCCAGGGAGTACCCCGAGATACTCCTTACTATGTACAACGCATGCCTCGCAACAGGCACATTCAGCCGCCGATGGAAGCGCCAACGACTTGTTCTTCTGGACAAAGGGAAGGGTCCACCAGTGACGTCTTCATCGTATAGGCCGCTCTGCTTGCTGGACGTCGCAGGCAAGCTCCTAGAAAAAATGATCAAGGGACGCCTTACGGAGGCAATAGACGAAGCCGGAGGTCTATCGAGCAATCAGCACGGCTTCCGCAAGAAGAAATCGACAATCACCGCGATTGACCAGGCCATCTCCATAGTGAAGAAAGCCTGGTCTGGCAACTACCAAACCAAAAAGGCGTGCATACTGCTCACCTTCGACGTGCAGAACGCGTTTAACTCTGTGGGCTGGGAAGACATACTGGACGCGCTGAAGACTGACTTCAGCATCGACCAGTATATCCTCGACATAGTGGACGATTACTTCCGAGATCGCCTCCTCGAGTATGACACAACAGATGGAGCCCGAACGATGGAGGTCACTGCCGGTGTCCCGCAGGGGGCAGTCCTGGGCCCTGAGTTCTGGAACATAAGATACGACGACCTGCTGGCCACTAACTTTATGCGCGAAACACATCTAGTCGGATACGCCGATGACATTGCCGGTATTGTCATCGCGGACAGCACCGAGGACGCACGGCGGAAAATTGGCCACCTGGTCAGACGAATAGGTGCCTGGCTAGGTAGCCATGGGCTCAAGCTAGCAGCCAGCAAGACGGAGATGGTGGTCCTCACGAGGCAACGTTGGTTTGAGAAACCCTTCGCAATAAACATCGGCGAAGCGCTCGTCGAGGCCAAGAGATCGGTCCGGTATCTCGGCCTCCAGCTCGACGAGAAGCTAACCTTCGGAGAACACATACAACGAACAGCTGACAAAGCCAACGGTGCCGCGGCCAAGCTCTCGAGGATCATGAAAAACATCGGGGGCCCGCGCTACGCGAAACGGAGGCTACTGATGAGTACCGTAAACTCCATCATCCTGTACGGTGCAGAAATCTGGGCGGATCAACTCGCGTACGAAAGTCATCGGCGCAAACTGGCTGCAGTGCAAAGACGCGCCGCCCTCCGAGTCGCTTGTGCATATCGCACGGTCTCGGAATCAGCGATTCTGGTAGTCGCTAAGACGCCCCCCATCGACCTCTTGGCCAAGGAGCGAAGGAGTCTCCACCAAGTGCGGACAGCGAATCCCCTGGTCGACGGCGCCGGGGAACTCGAACGGGCGAAGACCATTGGAGAATGGGAGCACAGGTGGCAGAATAGCGAAACCGGAAGGTGGACGGCTAAACTTATACCCAGCTTAAGGACCTGGATCAGATGCGAACACGTAGACACCAACTTCTACTTAACACAGCTCCTCACGGGCCACGGCGCTTTTAACGCGTACCTGCACCGAATGGGCCTCATCGACAGCCCACTGTGCAGCTACTGCCCGACCAAACTCGACGACGCTCAACACACTTCCTTTCACTGCGACAGATGGGCGGAAGAACGAAGAGCAGCAACAGATGCAATCGGAGAAGCCCTGCACCCTGAGAATCTGGTCCCCCACATGATCGGCTCCAAGCCGAAATGGGAGGCCATTATGAAATTCGCGGAGGAGGTGCTGAAGGCCAAGAGGCTCGAGCAGCAACCAACGAGGGCGGGCGCTTAGGGGCGCAATCAGGGGTTGGACTGAAGTAATGCGAAAGCGGTTTCCGGTCTAACCTCCTTCACCACCGTGAAGGAAGGCAGAGGAATGTTTTTAGTCAGTAAAAATCTGACACTACCAACAACACAACAACTCTTGTTGGTGTCTTTTCGAAGATTTTTGAACCTCTGAAAAAAAAAAAAAAAAAAAAAAAAAAAAAAAAACTTACACTTACACTTACACGTACACTTACACTTACACTTACACTTACACTTACACTTACACTTACACTTACACTTACACTTACACTTACACTTACACTTACACTTACACTTACACTTACACTTACACTTACACTTACACTTACACTTACACTTACACTTACACTTACACTTACACTTACACTTACACTTACACTTACACTTACACTTACACTTACACTTACACTTACACTTACACTTACACTTACACTTACACTTACACTTACACTTACACTTACACTTACACTTACACTTACACTTACACTTACACTTACACTTACACTTACACTTACACTTACACTTACACTTACACTTACACTTACACTTACACTTACACTTACACTTACACTTACACTTACACTTACACTTACACTTACACTTACACTTACACTCACACTTACACTTACACTTACACTTACACTTACACTTACACTTACACTTACACTTACACTCACACTTACACTTACACTTAAACTTACACTTACACTTACACGTACACTTACACTTACACTTACACTTACACTTACACTTACACTTACACTTAAACTTACACTTACACTTACACGTACACGTACGCTTACACTTACACTTACACTTACACTTACACTTACACTTACACTTACACTTACACTTACACTTACACTTACACTTACACTTACACTTACACTTACACTTACACTTACACTTACACTTACACTTACACTTACACTTACACTTACACTTACACTTACACTTACACTTACACTTACACTTACACTTACACTTACACTTACACTTACACTTACACTTACACTTACACTTACACTTACACTTACACTTACACTTACACTTACACTTACACTTACACTTACACTTACACTTACACTTACACTTACACTTACACTTACACTTACACTTACACTTACACTTACACTTACACTTACACTTACACTTACACTTACACTTACACTTACACTTACACTTACACTTACACTTACACTTACACTTACACTTACACTTACACTTACACTTACACTTACACTTACACTTACACTTACACTTACACTTACACTTACACTTACACTTACACTTACACTTACACTTACACTTACACTTACACTTACACTTACACTTACACTTACACTTACACTTACACTTACACTTACACTTACACTTACACTTACACCTACACCTACACTTACACTTACACTTACACTTACACTTACACTTACACTTACACTTACACTGACACTTACACTTACACTTACACTTACACTTTCACTTACACTTACACTTACACTTACACTTACACTTACACTTACACTTACACTTACACTTACACTTACACTTACACTTTTTTTTTTTTTTTTTTTTTTTTTTTTTTTTTTTTATCCCTTTGCCCCTCCTGCAGAAGAGGCAATGGGAGTAAAAGGTCAGGTTAAAAATGCTTTTACGCACACTAGTGGATATACTACCCACTAGTAGTGTGGGGCTCCTCCTTGTTTGGCCCTACCCACTAAAATTTCCTGCCTATACACGTTCTCATGGCCCCGGGATCGCTTTCGCATTACTTCAGGGTCGTGAGCGTGTTCGCGCCAGTTTAGGCGCTTTCTCTTTCGTCATTCCTTGTGTTGTCTTTACGGTCTCTCGTCGTTTTGCGGTCTTCGTGGTTGCCGTGTCCTCGTGGCAGCTTGCCGTATTTCTCTCTCGTTTTCTCGCTCCCGCTGATCTTCGTTTTTCTTGCGCAGGATTTTTTCAGCGAATATTGCGACTGCATCCCAGTTTATCCGGGACTGCAGCATCAGTACTGCTGTGTTTTCTGGTGTTAGTCTTTCACCGACTATTTCCTCCACGACTTCTTTGTCTACGCTCCAGCGCTGGCACTCGTAAAATGTGTGACGGACGTCGTCGCTATTGTGTTGACAGGACTTGCAGTCTGGGCTGTCCGCTCGGTTCATCCGGTGTAGATAAGCATAGAACAGTCCGTGCCCCGTCAGAAGCTGGGTAAGGTAGAAGTTCACCTCTCCATGCTCACGACTCACCCAGGGTGCTATATCTTCGATGAGTGTGGCAGTCCATCTTCCCGTTGAAGCTTGTCTCCATCGTTGTTGCCACTCCTGCATAGTGCGCATTCTTTCTTCGTCCATGGTGTTGCCATCCGCCACTTCATGCCTCCTTTCGAAAGCTCTTTTCCGTTCTTGGGCTAATAGGTCGATAGGTATTACACCCGCGATCACTAGCACTGCAGCTTCGGAGACCGTGCGGTATGCGCTCGTTATTCGAAGCGCCCCCCGTCTCTGCACTGCTGCCATTTTTCGCCGATATTTTTCTACCTTGAGCGCGTCTGCCCAGATTTCCGCACCGTACAGTAGTGTGGAGTTTACTACACTCATAAGTAGCCTTCTTTTGGCACTCCTAGGGCCCGATATGTTTGGCATGAGCCTCGAGAGCGATGCCGTCCTCGCCGCTGCCTTGTCTGATGCTGCTAGGATATGTGCATAGTACGTGAGTTTTGCGTCTAGCCGTAATCCTAGGTATCGAAGGTCCCTCGTTGCCGTTATCCGGGCTCCGTCGACTTCCGCCGTGAAGTCCTTCGGAAAATTCCTTCGTCGAGTGAGAACGACGATTTCGGTCTTGTTGGCTGCCAGCTGTAAACCGTGGTCGGTGAGCCAGTCGCTAACCCGGCGTGCCATCTGCGCGATCCGCAGCTTTGCCTGTCCTTCGTGCCTCGCCGTTATAATCGCGGCGATGTCGTCTGCGAAACCGACGATTCTGGTGTCTTCGTTGAATTCCATCGTCAGTATTCCGTCGTAGACCACGTTCCACAGGTCTGGGCCTAACGCCGAGCCCTGGGCTACTCCGGATGTGAGTTTCTTCTTTTGCTGTCCTTTTGTTGTTTCGTATATGAGTTCGCGTTTATCGAGATAATCGCTGATGACCCGCACGATGTATCTCGGTACCGCGAACCGATTTTCCAGCGCATGTAAGATGTCAATCCATCTGACCGAATTAAACGCATTTTTCACGTCGAGGGTGACGAAGACGCATGCGCTTCTCGACGCGTGATTTCCTTTCCAGGCGGCTCGGACTGGTTCCAGGGCCTGTTCTATGGCTCCTATTGTTGACCTGCGTTCGCGGAATCCATGCTGGTTGTCAGACAAACCTCCGGCTGCCGCTACTGCCGTGCGTATTCTCGCGCGGATCATTTTCTCGTATACCTTCCCTACTGTGTCGAGCATGCAGAGAGGTCGGTACGACGACGCCGTATATGGTGGCCCTTTTCCTTTGTCGAGAAGGGCCAGTTTTTGCTGCTTCCACCTTCTGCTGAAAACCCCCGCTCGAAGGCAGGTGTTTAGCATGCTGAGGAGAAGTTGAGGAAACTCTTTTGCCACGATTTTTACGACTTCAGCAGGGATTCCATCGGGTCCAGGAGCCTTTCCATTGCTCATAGAGTCTGCTGCGCCGCGCAATTCTGCTGCGCTGAAGGGCTCGACGTGTTCTTCTATTTCCCACTCACCTCTGTCCCTTATTGGGTGTTCTGGGAAAAGTCCACTGACTATTTCTTCCATTATCCTCGGGTCCTTGGCAGGTTCCGGTGCCATTTTTCCGAGTTTCCGGGTGACGATTTTGTATCCTTGGCCCCAGGGGTCCCGATCGACTTCCGCACATAGTTCTTTCCAACAGCGGCTCTTGCTGGCTTTTATTGCTCTGCAGAGCGATTTTTTAGCCTCCTTGTACTCAGTTGCGTTGTTTCCGGTGCCGTGGTTTGCTCGGAGCCTCTGGGTTTTCCGCCTCAGTCGCAGGCAAGTTCTTCTTAGCCCGGCAATTTCGTCCGTCCACCAGTACACAGGTCTCCGGTTGGGTCTGCGGTACTTCTTTGGCATTGACTTGTTGCAGGCCTTGATGATCAAGCCCATCGTGTGGGTGACGAGCTGTTCGGCTTCTTCTCTCGTCGGGATTCTCGTTTCGATTGGTTCCGGTTGGTGGCCATGCGTTTGGATAGTGCTTATTAGCACCTCTCTGTTTATTTTGGCGAAGTTCCAGCCTATCGCTTTCGGCTTTGAAAACGCCTCAGTGTTCTGGTTCACCGTACTTCCCATCCGGAATCCTATGTACTGGTGGTCGCTTGCATTGTATCCTTCGTAGACCTGCCATTCGGATATCCTTGCTGCTATAGAGGGTGTTGCGAGAGTGACATCGATTATGGTCCCACGTTGTCCAGCTCTTCTGAATGTAGCGGTGTCTCCGGTGTTCATGACTGTCAGGTCAAGTCTGGCGGCCATCTCCGTGACCTCTGTCCCACGTCGATCCGTCCACTGCATACCCCACTCAGTAGATTTTGCATTTAGGTCGCCTGCAACGATGACTTCCCCTTCAGTGCTTCGTACGGCTTCTTCTAGGTCGCGCAATTTTCTCCGTAATAGCTCGATGCCTCCGTTTGGTGAGAGGTAGCAGCTGAAGAATGTTGTGTTTCCAGTTTTTATCCATACGTAGCCCTCGCTTTTCCCGAGGTTGCTGATGGGGAATTTCTCACTATTTCTAATCCAGATTGCCGCTGTTCCTGTCGTGTCGGCGTGCCACCTGGGTGCCTCCTTGTCCGTGTATTGCTCCGAGATTATAACGAGGTCCGCATTTTTTTCCACTGCCCATTGGTTTAGCAGTTCCTGGGCTAGCCGGCTTCGCTGGAGGTTTCCTTGCAGGATTACCTCCCCCGTCGTGCCTGGTTTTTTGCTTGGACCTCGGTGTATGTGGTGCATCTTGATGAGCCAGGGATGTGGTCCCTAGAGCTGCCATCTCCTCTTTCCGCGCAAAGATAGCAGCTTGGCGCATTCGAACACTCTGCTGCCTTGTGACCTTCTTGTCCGCATTTGAAGCACAGCTTCCCGCGGTCAGTAGCTGTGCACGTTGCCGCTCGATGACCGTAGCCGAGGCAGCGGAAGCATCGGACTTCCCGTGGCTTGAGGCGCACTCGGCAGTTAACCCACCCTATCCTTATGTGAGCTGCGTGGTGTAGCTTCATTGCTGCTGCTTCATCCATTTCGACGAAGGCCCTCGTGTTTCCTCTGAGGGTACGTCGGGATAGGGTGACCCTCATGTGACGCGTTCCTGCTTCTCCTAGGTGGGCTTCGAGGGCGCGCGTGACTTCTTCCACCTCGGTAGCTGCGTCTAGGTCGCATATTTCAACTTGCGCTTTCGGCACAAGCTTCCTTACATTTCCGGTCTCGCCAATAGCATCTTGAATAGCTGTTCCGAACTTGTCTTTGCTTTCCGGTGTCCCCCTTATTTCTACGAGAACATCACCTTTCTTGGTTTCTCTGATCGCCTTGACTGTTACTCCCATTTTATCCGGGTCCAACTTTTTCTTTATGTCCCTCACGACGTCTGTGTATGTCACACCTTCCGTACGCTCGATAAGGACTGCCTCGTGGCGGGTTTTTTTCCTCGGCTTTCCTGTATCGGCGCCGCCATCTGCTGTGGCAGCTACTCCTTGCCTGCTGCTGGCTCGACTTTCTCCCTCGGGGGCGTTTCGCTTTTCTTTAATTCCTCGCCTCGTGACCCTTGCCCATTCCCCTTTGTCGCCTTTCGGCTTTTTGGAGTCCGGTTTGCCAACGCCGACTTCGTCTGGACTTGGCGTGAGGTTACCCTGCCTCTTTCTTTTCGTTTTAGGGGTCGCATTTTCGTCCTGGCTTGCACTCGTAGCCGAAGCTCGCCCCTGCGGTATTCTCGTTACTGCTTCCCTGCGATTTCGATCGTCCTGAGGAGGGCAGGCCCTGAGTGTTTTCCAGAGCTGCCTACTTCGACTCGCTAGTTCGTGGTCATCCAGTAATTTCTCCAGGTCGCCCTTAATTCTGATCTGCAGGTTTTTAAATTGTTTGCAGTACTGCAACAAGGAACGCGCAGTGGTCCGGATCGATGCCAGGTAGTTCTCCTCTTCTTGCTCGTACTTCTCGCATTGATTTTCAAGCGAGGGCCTCTTTGCCTGAGCGCTGCTTGTCGTCGTTGATGCTCCAGGGGCCAAGTTTGCCACCCCAGAAGCACTGCGGTCGCTGGATGACGACGTCGGGAAGCCCGCTTGCTCACTTCCTATCGACGCCGGTACTAGAGTATCCCTCTCTTGCACCGTAAGATTCGTTTCCTGTTGGGCGTGATCCATGGTTGGTTTTATATTCGGGGTTCCTTCCCCTAGCCTGTGCCCTAGGCAGGGGCCCAGACATGGTGCTACCATCCGGGGCCAGATGGACCAAGGTTTTTTATAGCGAGGTGTTACTCCTCCTTCTCCCCCTCAGCCACCTCTTGCGAGATGGATCCCGGGCTTGGGACCGGCAGCGGCGGGGTTACTTACACTTACACTTACACTTACACTTACACTTACACTTACACTTACACTTACACTTACACTTACACTTACACTTACACTTACACTTACACTTACACTTACACTTACACTTACACTTACACTTACACTTACACTTACACTTACACTTACACTTACACTTACACTTACACTTACACTTACACTTACACTTACACTTACACTTACACTTACACTTACACTTACACTTACACTTACACTTACACTTACACTTACACTTACACTTACACTTACACTTACACTTACACTTACACTTACACTTACACTTACACTTACACTTACACTTACACTTACACTTACACTTACACTTACACTTACACTTACACTTACACTTACACTTACACTTACACTTACACTTACACTTACACTTACACTTACACTTACACTTACACTTACACTTACACTTACACTTACACTTACACTTACACTTACACTTACACTTACACTTACACTTTCACTTACACTTACACTTACACTTACACTTACACTTACACTTACACTTACACTTACACTTACACTTACACTTACACTTACACTTACACTTACACTTACACTTACACTTACACTTACACTTACACTTACACTTACACTTACACTTACACTTACACTTACACTTACACTTACACTTACACTTACACTTACACTTACACTTACACTTACACTTACACTTACACTTACACTTACACTTACACTTACACTTACACTTACACTTACACTTACACTTACACTTACACTTACACTTACACTTACACTTACACTTACACTTACACTTACACTTACACTTACACTTACACTTACACTTACACTTACACTTACACTTACACTTACACTTACACTTACACTTACACTTACACTTACACTTACACTTACACTTACACTTACACTTACACTTACACTTACACTTACACTTACACTTACACTTACACTTACACTTACACTTACACTTACACTTACACTTACACTTACACTTACACTTACACTTACACTTACACTTACACTTACACTTACACTTACACTTACACTTACACTTACACTTACACTTACACTTACACTTACACTTACACTTACACTTACACTTACACTTACACTTACACTTACACTTACACTTACACTTACACTTACACTTACACTTACACTTACACTTACACTTACACTCACACTTACACTTACACTTACACTTACACTTACACTTACACTTACACTTACACTCACACTTACACTTACACTTAAACTTACACTTACACTTACACGTACACTTACACTTACACTTACACTTACACTTACACTTACACTTACACTTAAACTTACACTTACACTTACACGTACACGTACACGTACGCTTACACTTACACTTACACTTACACTTACACTTACACTTACACTTACACTTACACTTACACTTACACTTACACTTACACTTACACTTACACTTACACTTACACTTACACTTACACTTACACTTACACTTACACTTACACTTACACTTACACTTACACTTACACTTACACTTACACTTACACTTACACTTACACTTACACTTACACTTACACTTACACTTACACTTACACTTACACTTACACTTACACTTACACTTACACTTACACTTACACTTACACTTACACTTACACTTACACTTACACTTACACTTACACTTACACTTACACTTACACTTACACTTACACTTACACTTACACTTACACTTACACTTACACTTACACTTACACTTACACTTACACTTACACTTACACTTACACTTACACTTACACTTACACTTACACTTACACTTACACTTACACTTACACTTACACTTACACTTACACTTACACTTACACTTACACTTACACTTACACTTACACTTACACTTACACTTACACTTACACTTACACTTACACTTACACTTACACTTACACTTACACTTACACTAACACTTACACTTACACTTACACTTACACTTACACTTACACTTACACTTACACTTACACTTACACTTACACTTACACTTACACTTACACTTACACTTACACTTACACTTACACTTACACTTACACTTACACTTACACTTACACTTACACTTACACTCACACTCACACTCACACTTACACTTACACCTACACCTACACTTACACTTACACTTACACTTACACTTACACTTACACTTACACTTACACTTACACTTACACTTACACTTACACTTACACTTACACTTACACTTACACTTACACTTACACTTACACTTACACTTACACTTACACTTACACTTACACTTACACTTACACTTACACTTACACTTACACTTACACTTACACTTACACTTACACTTACACTTACACTCACACTCACACTTACACTTACACTTACACTTACACTTACACTCACACTTACACTTACACTTACACTTACACTTACACTTACACTTACACTTACACTTACACTTACACTTACACTTACACTTACACTTACACTTACACTTACACTTACACTTACACTTACACTTACACTTACACTTACACTTACACTTACACTTACACTTACACTTACACTTACACTTACACTTACACTTACACTTACAATTACACTTACACTTACACTTACACTTACACTTACACTTACACTTACACTTACACTTACACTTACACTTACACTTACACTTACACTTACACTTACACTTACACTTACACTTACACTTACACTTACACTTACACTTACACTTACACTTACATTTACACTTACACTTACACTTACACTTACACTTACACTTACACTTACACTTACACTTACACTTACACTTACACTTACACTTACACTTACACTTACACTTACACTTACACTTACACTTACACTTACACTTACACTTACACTTACACTTACACTTATACTTACACTTACACCTACACTTACACTTACACTTACACTTACACATACACTTACACATGGGACGTTGATGACTTTACCTCCTCGTGGTAGATCCTGGATAACGCTAAAATAGTCAATTGAAAAATTGTGTTCTAACCTAGAAATTATAAGGTTTATCGAAAAAAGTTTTCTACAAAAGTTGTCAGTTTTGACATGACAAAATTTTTGATGCGAAAAAATAAGTATAGTTCCATTCAAAAAAAACATGTTTGCCACCTTAAAACCGCCATTTGGGGATTTTGACCGAAAAAAAAAATTTTTTTGTACGTCCCCCTCCAGGCCCTTCAAGTTTTTTTGTACTCAATTTTCGATCGGAGTAGTATCTTTCGAGATAAATTAAATGTAAGATTAAAATTGGACACCCTGTATATGTAGAAATGAAGTTGGGACCTCTGTAATAACTCGTTGAATTACCAACGTCAATAATTGAACAGTGAGATGATCTGCATTCTAAGGGTTTTCGAGACGGTAAAAGACGTCTCACGACTGAATTGAAGGATTTGTAAGAGTCCTGAAGAATAAACATAACACAACATTATAAACATTAACGGACACAATTCAAATTGCTAATGAACTAACATGATGTCGAGAAGCATTTGATCATTTTCAAATTTCCATATGAGCTCATTTATTATGCGAGACAACTTCAGCAGTAGGAAGTTTTTTCAAATTTTTCAATTTGTTTAATGTATCTTATACATGCTATGTAATCGTTCTGAAACATATTTACCTTTGCCTCTGTTGTCGAAGTGAATAGTACACCACCATTGTTCAAGCGGTTGCAACCTCGTTCCAGAGTATGTCTAGTTCCATCGCTGATAACCGTTACATGAGTTATGGGAATCCTTGGTACGGAAGTTCAGCCGGCACACAAAGTTAGCGATCGAAAGTTTTCTTGTATTGCCACGAAGAGCCGTGTTCCACTGCTCCAGCTGGTCCGGATCTTGCGAGACATTAAATGATTGATATTTATGTCCAAGCAACAGCGATCGAAATAGAAACGTTTCGACGATTAGAAAAGCAAAATTCACAGAAAAGGAAGGCTTGCCTCGTGTGAATGACACATCACATTTGAAAAATAAAACTTCACTCACCTTGGGCGTCGAAAATACAGAAATTTAATTCGCAACAGATAGAGTTCGCTTACAATCTAAGCGCATCCCAATCCGACATCTATCAACGGTACACCGCTTCGGCATCATTCTTCCTGTTTGATTGATTCTGGAGAATAAAAAAAATATATAACCTGAACTATGAAAGAATATATTATCCAAAATGTTTTCTCTTCATATGTATTTGACCTACCGTGAGATCAACTAAACCTTAAAAAAGAATTAATTTCTTCATTCACTTCTCTATAATACATATAAAGATAATAAAAATTAACAATTAAGTTTCACGAAATTTGAATAAATCGCAGAGCTATAGTTTAGGGTTCATACAGTTTAAAATCTGAAACTATTTATCCACATAGTACTTTCTGATTTTCGTGGTAATCGAAATAGAGGTAACGTCCCGCCTGTCACCTTACTCAAAACGGGTCTGATCAGTTGTATTTACGACGGGGGGTACCCTCCACCCCTATACCGCGTGCTCTCCCCACTCTAGGCATAGCGAGGACCTCCGAGGCCCTCGATCGGATACTTGCGCTTGCTTTGGCCACTCTCGGAACTAACATTGAGGCTTAGGATTCGTCACATATCCCGTAACCATAGTTCGGTCTCCTGTCCTCTAGTCTCCTTGATAGAAACCTATACATAACCTAACATAACCTATATGTATGAAATAAATGTCGGTATGGCCCGGGAGAGGCGCAGTCGTAGACGCGACTTGACGCCTCCTACCATGTGGAGGAAGCAACACTTGGGCCTCGTCAAGCCCCCTTGGGTTGCGGCCCCCTTGGGTTGCGGCCCCCTGGTCTCATCCGGGTTGCGTGGGCCACCCGTTGAAGACGCCCCACCACAACTTGCCAACGTTGTTCCCACTCCCTTGGAAATTCAAGACGCGACACCACTCACTTGACAGTGGTGGGACGTCTTGAATTCTCGACGAATGGGAAGTGGTTCACCCCCAGAAAATAGGCCTCTGTACCAATCTCCCTACTCATCTCTGCGTATACCAGTGGGTCGACACTCCGTAGCCCCCACCACTTCTTATTCGCTTGCCGAAAACTACAACATTAGTACCAACCAGAGAAATAGGAAATGATCTTTTCTTACTTCGCCGCTTGAAGATTGGCAATGGCACCGGCATCACAATTCATATATAGCGATGTTCCCACATCTCCCTTGACGCCATATTTCAACAATCGAAGCGATAGCGATTTGCAGAGTTTTGTGGTTTTGTTTGTATCGACGTGTTTAATTAGAAAAACGTCTACCCACCAAGTGAAGGTAAGTGATTTTTTATTTTCAATAAATAATTATATTTTTTTTTCGAGGTTTAGAAGTTGTCTCCCGTATCATATATGTGCATTGATACGTCTGGACGCGTGCGTCAGTAAGCGCGCGTGTTTGTACGTGCGCAAAACTTAAACGTCTATAACTCGGGAACGGCTCGAGCAACAGCGTCAATAACCTTAAATAAACTTTAAAAAATAACCCTCAATAACCGAATGCCTAAAATAACTTGAAAATAGGCCTGATAAACCTGCATAACCGTTTGGTTATTTAGGTTAGGGTTTGGGGGGGGGGGGGGGGGTTTAGGTTTAGGTTTGGTTGGTGTAAAAATTTTATTTTAGGTTATCGACGCTGTAGCTTGAACTGTATTCGAGTTATAGACAAATAGATATAGACAAATGGTGAATTCTCACTTGTTTTAAGAGAATGAAGACGATAAAAATAATAACAAAGTAGATATTTATTTTGAAATCTTTCGACAGGCCACCTGTCATTGAGGACCAGCGATGAAGATTACCGGAGCAAAAAGCTCGATGCCTCATGCCGTTATTGCCTTCTGCCTCACTCTCGTATTTGTCGGACAGGGCTTGAACATGGTGAGCTCAATAAAGGTAGGCTAGATAACATTCTACTTCTACTTCTACACTTCTATAATAATAATAAAAATAACAACAAAGAATTTATGAATAGTATATTCTAAATAAGCACTCGAGTATTCTGGTCGTTCATTTTTAATAACATCTAATGATCTGTGTCGTCCGAAACAATGAAATCTAGAAAGCAAGTATTTGTACATCTTTCAGAGGACTTTGTGGCTCATACATCCAACGTGAACTGTCTAGCTCTTGGCCACAAATCGGGTCGAGTTTTAGGTACCGGTGGCGATGACGAGAAGGTCAATCTATGGGCAGTGGGCAAGGAAAATTGTATCATGGTAAGATTGATAGAATTTTTGTAGAGTAATGATGCATTGCCATCCAAAGCAATAACAAACTGATAAAGGTCTTATTTATATTGCAGAGTCTCAGTGGGCACACGACCTCCGTTGAATGCATACGTTTTGGTCGGATCGAAGACCGGTACGCGCCGGATCCCAAATGGCGGCACTGAAAATGGAAAACCCGAAAATGGATTGAAGTAAGAACTAGTAAATATATATTAAGAGTTCCATCAACTATAGGCATCGGTCCGGGCCACCCCCCCTCTCAGATTCTTTAAACATTTTTTTGGGATGTAGTCCTTGATGACCAATATGGGCCTGAATTTTTTCAGATTTTTTCCTCCATTATTTCGGCTGTAGTCATAGTATTGTATCGCAAAAGTAAAATTACACTCCGAATGCATTTCTATGTGAAATTTTCTCAACTCTCTAAAAAAAATATTGATTCAGTTTGGACTAACACAAAGCTCTCAAAATCGAGCTTTAATAATAATAAAAAGCTATTTTTCGGCCATTGCGCATGTCTGCAATTTTTTTTCAATGTTTTTTTCAGAAAGATGAGAAAATTTCACATACAATATGTCAAATTCACATTGGGATCTCTGTAAAAACTACTAGAATCGATGAAAGTTCAAAGATTTTTTTCAGAAAGTTGAGAAAATTTCACATAGAAATGCATTCTAAATATAATTTTAATTTTGCGATACAATACTATGAAATTAAATTTAAAAAAAACGAAAATGTCACGAAATGCCTTCAATTACTACAACCGAAATAATAGAGGAAAAAATCTGAAAAAATTCAGGCACATATAGGTCATCAAGGACTACACCCCAAATAAATTTGAAAAGAATCTGAGGGGAGGGTGGCCCGGACCGATGCCTATAGTTAATGGAACTCTTCATATATTTTTTTATGATACATATATTATATTTTTATGATATGTCGGACATTTGTACCAATGGAAAGTGTTTGATTAGTGATACAGTTTTTTCTTTTTTGTTCGTAGGAAAGGAAGATTTCCGACGCGACAAACTGTGTCCGTGACACATGTTGTGCCGGTAGACCACGTGATCACTAGGGAACGGGTGTCGGAGCGGGTAAACAATTAATTCAATTTTTTATTGTGGGTCCCAGCCATAAAGAATTAGAATTCAAGCAAATGGTTTAACGATAAGTTTAATCACTACTATAAAACTGACGGAATACAATAATTAATACACAGTTTGAATGTTACTATTACATCGATGTTGACCGGATCGCGTATGATTTAATCCCGCGATTCGGGAGCCGTGGTAAAGGCAGTTTTACTCCTTCGAAATTCTACTTCAGATTGACTCTCGGATGGTCGCTATCGCCCATTACGACTTCCGTCCGAGAGTTTATTTTAATGCTGACGGTTCTGTCACGTAATCGCGAAGATGTTTCGGCATCTTTCTGGCGCGTCCTGTTCGTCGCGTTCCCGTCGTGGACGCGGTTGTTTCGACGATCGGCGTTCTTTCTTCGAGTCCGTCTTCGATAATCGATTCTTCGGTTTCTGCTGCGTTTCTCACTATTTCGTTTTCGCGTTCATCGGTAGATGGCACGTCGTAGTCCTTCTCGTTCTCGCTGCTCTCACTTCCATTGCTGGCTTGCTCATTATCTGGCCCTTCGTCGTCTGCCGGTTTCCAGAGCTTGAGTTGACTCGCATGTGCCGTTGCAACATAACTCCGTTTCGTACCCGAGGATTGGAGGTCGATGACCCCGTACGTATCACCTCGCAACACCTTGGCGATGACCAGGGGGCCTCGAAATTTCTGTTGCAGTTTCGTACTATCGCCGGTTTGTACCGGGACCGTTTTCATGGCCACGATATCCCCGATTTCGTAGATTACTTCGCGACGTCCTCGGTCATAATGTTCCTTGCTATTCCGTTGGGCTCGTTCGATATTCTCCCGTATCTCTTCCTGTTTTTTAGCTGGCAGCCGGTACCCATCCTCGCTCTCCGGAGTGAGATAGCGTAAGGTCCCCTCATCGTGTCGCGCACTATAACCGTATAGGGCTTTGAAGGGGCTTACTCCCGTACTTTTATTCGGCGCCTCGTTAAGGTCGCGCTGGATTTCTCTGATTAGCCCGTCCCAATCTCGTCCGTCGGGATGCTTCACACTGGCTTGTATCGCGGGCACGAGCGTTCGATTCAGACGTTCGATCTGCCCGTTCGCTTGGGCATGTCTCGGGGAATTGAGCACGTGCTCGATTCCATGCTTCTCACAGAATTCTGCGAATTTTCGCGACGTAAAGCATGCGCCCCGATCCGAAATAATTCGTCGCGGTGCTCCGAAATCTAATACGAATTCGTTGAGAACGCGTAGAACGGCGCGTACCGATGTGTCACGCACCGCTTTTATTACCGCGTACTTCGTTAAATTGTCTATTATCGCGAATATATACCTATTTCCGCGCGTACTTTTTACGAACGGACCTTCATGATCGATGTTTATAGTTTCAAAAGGTCTCCTTCCCGGTACGATGGGATGCAACATTCCGGCTTGCCTTCCCGTAAGAACTTTCGCTAGAAGACATTGCAGACACGCGCGTATGTGCCGTTTTACGTAAGCTCGCATTCCTGGGAAAAAGAACCGTTCTCTCATCTTCGCCAAGGTTTGATCGGTTCCCATATGACCCTGGAGATCGTGAAATTTTACCGCGAGGCTCTTTCGCATCGCACGCGGGGTCGCGAAGAGCTCTTTTCCGTTTTCGTGTTTGTATAGAATACCGTTGCACAGCTCGTAATCGCACACTTCCGATTTCTCATGTACGTTTCGATCGCGCACTGGTTTTTGTAAAATTTCGCACTTTCGTCTTAACTGTTCGTCTGCACACTGGTACATTCTAACCTCATCCTCGACGCTTACAATAGTGTACACTGCGTCAGCAATCTCACTCAACTCAGTCACCTCATCGGGAGCGTCCGCAGGAGCCCGGCTTAGAGTGTCTACGTGGCTCATCTTTTCTCCCGGTCTATGTTCGATTTCGAAGTTAAACTCGCCTAACAGAGCGTACCATCGGACTATCTGCGGATTTTTCGTTTTATTCGCGCATAGGAAAACTAGTGCTTGGCAGTCTGTTACGATTTTAAACACGATATTAACTAGCAACGTTCGCAAACGCGTGACGGCCCAAACGATGGCCAATAATTCAAGCTTCGACGAGTGATAGTTGCGCTCGGGCTCGTGTGTGCGTCGACTTATCGCGTAGACTAACCGTAATTGATCGGTGTCGTCGGCCTGCATCAACATCGCGGCGAGACCGATCGAGCTCGCGTCCGTGTGCAATTCCGTACGTCGTTTCGGGCTGTACATTTGCAAAACTGGACTCGAACCAAGCGTTTGTTTTAAATCGAGAAATGCTTGCTCTTCCGCGTCGCTCCACGTAAATTCGCGATTCTTTTTCAGCAGTCTACTCAATGGTTCCGCTCGTTCGGCGAAACGTGGCACAAATCTACGGAAAAATCCTGTTAACCCTAAGAATCGACGTATCGCGTGCACATCGCGTGGCTTTGGAAAATCTACTATTCCCTGCAACTTATGCGCTCCGGGTTCGATACCGTCTTTCGAGATTATATACCCAAGATACGTGATTCGTTCCATCAGAAACTGACATTTCGCTAACTTCAACGTTAACCCGGCACGTCGCAGTGCTTCTAGTGTTTTCACGAGTCTTTCGCGAAGTTCGGACCAAGTTTTTCCCGGAATAAGAACATCATCTAGATAGAACATTATCGAATCGTGGCGTAACGGCCCCAAGACGCGCTGCATTAATTTCGAAAAATAAAACGGTGCATTCATTAGCCCGAATGACATGCGCGTGAACTCGCCGGTGTCATCGGGGGTGATAAAGGCTGTTTTCGCGCGCGCGGATTTCGTCAGAGGGACTTGCAAATACCCGTGGGCCAAGTCCAAGGTAATAAATAAACGAGCATCCCCGATTTCGGCGATATGGTCGTCTATGTCTGGCAAAGGGAAATTTATTCTTTCAGTTTGTTGATTTAACCGTCGGAAATCGACTACGAGACGCGATTCTCCGTTCTTTTTACTAACGAGCAAGACGGGGCTTGCATAGGGGGAGTAAGTTTCGGTTACAATTCCCTCGCGCTTCCATTCGTCGACGATTGACTTTATTTTCTCGCGTTCGGAGTTGCTCGCTTTGTACGGTTTCGAATAAATCGGTCTACTATTCGGGACTTCCGTTATATCCATCTCGATTACGTCGGTACAACCGAGATCGCTAATGTCCGTGGAAACACAGTCTCTAAATTCATTTACCACATTCAGCAGGTCGTCGATTTCTTCTGACGGTCGATTCGGTCCTACGATGAGTTCATCTCGACGAATCGGTGTGAGTGGAGATTTCCGATATCGCACGGGAACGACTGCGAGCTCGCCGCGCACGAGTGTTCAACCTTGCTCGACGCAGTAAGTGCTCGAGCTCGTATTGAACACCGGTAACGTCCATTCGCGGTCTCCGTCGGTTGCTCGAACGAAGTTCATCGAATGTGGCGGAACCTGCACGGTTTCGGCCACGTCGAGCTGCGGTGTACGATCCCCGACTGCTTCTATGTTACCGAGACGATCGTTCTCGGCGAAGGTGAAGATCAGTTGCCCTCCGATCTTGTGGTAGTTCACATTTGGAGCGTCAGTGAACGTTCGGCCCACCAGTACGGGCGTGGCCTGTGCATCGTCAGAAACGACTCGTATGGCGACGTCGTGGACCGTGACGTCGTCGAGCGTAATGTCGGCCCGAACTACTCCTGGTGAATATACCTTGTAGTGGTCTGGTCCGAAGCTACGTAGTTCGGTCGCTAGCGGCTCCATGTGCAACCCTTCTCGTAGCACGGTAATCGCGGTTATCGTGCAATCCGAAGAACCTTGATCCACGAACGCTTGTAAAGTGCGCCCGTTGATGCTTGCTGATTTAAGATATTTTGCCACGGCATCTCGTGGCGGTCCATCGATTTGATGCATCGCGCCGGATCCTTCCGACTTGGCTACGGGACAATGACGCTGGGTATGCCCTGGCTGATTACAATTCCTGCAAATAGACGTACGTTGAGGTTCTGGACACGCTCGCGCCATGTGACCGTAATTGTTGCAATTGTAACATTTGAATTCGCCAGCTTCGTTCTTGATCGGCGTGCGAATATCAGGATCTTTATTCGGACCGGTCGCGGCTGAAGCGGCAGACGCAGTTGTGGACCCGGACGTAAGAGTTTTAGAAATTGGAATGATCTTACTTTTTTCGGCGTTGACGGTATATGCTCCTCGAATCCTGTTGACACGTTGTTCTACGAGTCGCTCGTGGCGGACGATGTCGTGGTACAGTTCCTCGAGACTGTTATGATCGCGCGCTCCCATCGCGCTGCACAGGTCTTTCGACCAGAGGCCGACGAGCACCTGTTCCTTCGTGTCGATTAGGTCCAGTCCCACATCCGAGCACAGTCGAATCTTTGCGTGATAATAAGTCTGCGTAGCTTCACCCTTCTTCTGGATTCGCCCGGTCATACGCTGCCATTTCGCCGTATGACTCTCGTACGTCGTGAACGTCTGTTTGAAACCTGCCATGAACATTTCCCAAGAATTATATTCATGCGAGTGCATACGATACCAATCTTTTGCGCCTCCCGTCAAGTGCATTCTGACGGTTTCGAGAGCGATGCTGTCCGGCCAATGATGAAGAGTCCGCATTCCATCGAGGGTTTTTATCCATTCGCGCGCTTTTGCTCCTCCTCCTTCTCCGTCGTATGTCTCGATATGCTTCGACAAATCGGGCATAACCTGGTAGCACAGACTCTGTTGTGCAGGGGCCTGGCCGTATGGTGAGGACCCGCGAAGCGTTTGAATGACCCTCTCGAACATGCTGTCGCGTCGGCGATTTTCTTCGATCATCATTTGCATGAGATCAGCTGTTGTCGGCGCTGCTGACGACGGCTGTCCGTGCAGTGGTGGCGGTCGACCGTAGGGTCCGTGTGCATACGGACCACCGGACATCTGTGGCGGTTGGTTGCCATGAATGCTGTAGTCGCCGTACGTCGGCAACATCGGTGTCTGATTCGTTGGTGAACCGTCGAGTCTGGCGCCCTCGTGACCATGTCGACGGTTTCGTCGACGATCGCTTCGATTACGTTCGTCCGTTTGAAACGATTGGTTCACCGCAATTCGAGGCCTTGCGCCGTTATTCGACGCCGGGTTCCTAAAATTCTCAAAATCTCGATTATTTCCAACTCCGTTACCTCCCGCGTTCTCATCTGCTCCATTACGTAGCTGCCCCGTTGGCGTTACCGTAGGTAAGGTAGGTGGTGGTATCCTATACTCAAGTGGAAACATACCGGCTCCTAGTTGCAAGAGACCTGCATTACCGACAGCTACTTGAGGCGAGAGCGCCGGTGGCAATTTCAACGATCGTCGGAACTGACCGCTGCGCCGTAGATTGCCCTGGGGAGCGCCGTCGGAAATATTTCGATTCGCACTGTTCGGCGGGAAACCGTTGCCGAGAAGATTCACTCCGAGATTGTTATTATCACCGTTATCCGCCGGATTATTCAACGGCGGCAAACCTTCCCGGTTATCGTGAGCCGGAGTTCTATTCATATTTATTTCTAATAGGTCGTTACGTTCGCTATTATGACTTACACAATAACGTTCAAAGCCCTAGCCCTACGTGTTGACACCATGTATAGTTCCGTTTCTAAGACCTGTTCACCTTCGTTTTGTTCCGCACTCTTGGAAATGTTTGTTTATACCGCGCGAATACAAAGAGAACGTTGTACACAATGGGGGAGAGGGAAAAAAAATCCGCTTCGACGAACGTTCGAGATCGCGTGATCGTTCGACTTAACATTCGACGCACTTCTTGAGATATTCGTTGTCTTGCGTAGACTATTCACGCCAAAAAAAAATGTTCACGATTCGCACACGAAAATGTTCACGATTCGCACACGAAAATGTTCACAATCCGCACACGAAAATGTTCACAATCCCACTTCTGAAGCGTTAGAGATGGCCTTGGCGGTAGAATAATCGGACGATCGTTTCGTGTACGGCAAATTTTATTACGGTTATTCGTTATTTAATGTTTTCGTTCGTTACAAAGTACTATAATGCAGGTTTATATTCTCGATCGTTGCAACGTACAGAATTGTTGACGGTAGTTTATTCGCACGCTCGTTTTGGATTCAACAGGGCTCGGCGTCACGAGCCGCCCTCTCGATCCCTTTCTCACACTCCCGCGCTTCCTTTTCGTTCGGCGTCTCGAGCCCTACTCTCGTACCTTATCGTCGCGCCTCGCGCCGTTGAACAAACCATCTTTTCGCGCTACGCGAGCGCCACTCACCCTCGTCGCTCCCTCTCTCGCATTCTCTCGCTCACGCATCCTTATTGTCGCTAACACATGTGATTTTAATTTGTTTAAATAAAATCCAATAAAAGTGCGGGGCACGACACACAGTATCATCGACACACATATGTTGTGCCCCAGAATTTCGCAAGCATATTCAGTTGCGGCATTCGACATTCCTCAGGGAGTGTCGAAAGCCGCGGTCATCACTCTGTAAAAAGGTGGCTCGGTCGATGACCCGATCGAATGTTCGCTGTTTGCAGCCATTGCGCCAGCACAGTCTCGCTGGCACAGCACCGTTGGCTAATACCAAAGCGGGTGCAGCGACCGAGTCGACCTCGCGACAGGGATATATTAATGAATAGGGTGACGACCAACGTCAGTCAAGTTTTCGAGTTTAAGTTCGAATCGCTGCTCGAAGCGAGGCTCCCGAACCGCGGTAGCTACACTCTGTCACGGGTGCTTAGGATCAGCCGGCTACACACGGTTCGGTAGCGGTACGAGTTAGTACCAATAATTGTCAATAGCACGTTGTAACTTTATAATAAAACCATTATATAAACTCTTCCTACGTGAATTCTAATTCTTTAACGGTAAAGAATCCCTAAAAAATAAACAAATAAATGATAACGACCTCCCTTCCCGTTTCAACACAGTTACACGGGCGGCAGGCATAACACATATGTACCCAGCTTGTTGAAACGCTGGCAAAAAATGAACAAATAATAAACGACAATATAGAGAATACATGGACTATTTATTTATTATTGAGTTTTCTTTTCAGGTTATGCACGGAATCAAATATTCACACACTATATATATCTATATCTATGTCTCGATAGTTTCGACCAATGAGCTTCAACTAGGAAGAGTGAGGTTCATACACACACACATATTCATGTAATGTATATTCATATACATGAGATAGTGTTCGTTTACGCTGTATGTATCGATAAGTAGGAGTACCAACCAGTCGAGGTAAAAAATTTTCATGGCGTTGGCATGATTGATGTAGTAAACGGCTCAGCCAATCAGAGTGAGGGGCGGATTTTCCAAATAACGCGGACTCGATTACACCTCAGTGAAGTTAGCCGATGGATTAAACCGATTTAATTTCTGAAAATTGGAAAAAACTGTTCATAAACTGTTCAAAACTGTTCACTTAATTTAAAAAATTGTTCGCCTCCCCTTCTTTTTTAAATGAATAATCAAAATTTCAGGGTGAAGTTAGCCGAAATTTTTAAAATCCCAACCGATTCCGTTCGTTGAGTGCTCAATCGATGCAAAAAAAACTGTTCAACCCGAATATGATAATAAAAAAAACTGTTCACCCTTATTTTCGCGGGAAATTCGGAAAAAACGAAGCTGGACAAAAACATTACACTCAGGCCCATCGACAGATGGCGCTGTAACTGTGAATCTCGACCGATTTCGACCCTTGAGTGCTTAATCGGTGCGAGAGGAACTGTTCGACCCTATTACGACGATTTAAAAAACTGTTCACCCTTATTTTCCGTGAAAAACGGAAAAACCGCAACTGGGCAAAAACACTAGACAGAGACTCATCGACAAATGGCGCTGGAACTGTAAATCTCGACCGGCTTCGTTCGTTGAGTGCTCAATCGGTGCGAAAAATACTGTTCGACCCTATTACAACGATTTAAAAAACTGTTCACTCTTATTTTCCGAGATAAACGGAAAAACCGCAACTGGACAAAAATACTAGACTGAGGCTCATCGACAAATGGCGCTGTAACTGTAAATCTCGACCGATTTCGTTCGTTGAGTGCTTAATCAGTGCGAAAAGAACTGCTCAACCCTATTACGACGATTTCAAAAACTGTTCACCCTTATTTTCCGAGAAAAACGGAAAAATCGCAACTGGACAAAAACCGCAACCGGACAAAAACACTAGACAGAGACTCATCGACAAATGGCGCTGTAACTGTAAATCTTGACCGATTTCGTTCGTTGAGTGCTTAATCGGTGCGAAAAGAACTGTTCAACCCTATTACGACGATTTGAAAAACTGTTCACCCTTATTTTCCGAGAAAAACGGAAAAACCGCAACTGGACAAAAACACTAGATAGAGACTCATCGACAAATGGCGCTGTAACTGTAAAGCTCGACCGATTTCGTTCGTTGAGTGTTTAATCGGTGCGAAAGAAACTGTTCGACCCTATTACGACGATTTAAAAAACTGTACATCCTCATTTTCCAAGAAAAACGGAAACACCGCAACTGGACAAAAATACTAGACTGAGGCTCATCGACAAATGGCGCTGTAACTGTAAATCTCAACCGATTTTATTCGTGGAGTGCTTAATCGGTGCGAAAAGAACTGTTTAACCAGAATATAACAATTAAAAAAACTGTTCACCCTTATTTTCCGAGAAAAACGAAAAAACCGCAACTGGACAAAAATACTAGACTGAGGCTCATCGACAAATGGTGCTATAACTGTAAATCTTGACCGATTTCGTTCGTTGAGTGCTTAATATGTGTGAAAAGAACTGTTCAACCCTATTACGACAATTTAGAAAACTGTTCACTCTTATTTTCCGAGAAAAACGGAAAAACCGCAACTGGACAAAAACACTAGACAGGGACTCGTCAACAAATGGCGCTGTAACTGTAAATCTCGACCGGCTTCGTTCGTTGAGTGCTCAATCGGTGCGAAAAAAACTGTTCGACCCTATTACGACGATTTAAAAAACTGTTCACTCTTATTTTCCGAGAAAAACGGAAAAACCGCAACTGGACAAAAACACTAGACTGAGGCGCATCGAGAAACGGCGCTGTAACTGTAAATCTCGACCGATTTCGTTCGTTAAGTGCTCAATCGAATTGTGATATTCTGGTTAAGAAGTTCTTTTCGCACCGATTAAGCACTCAACGAACGAAATCGGTCGAGCTTTACAGTTACAGCGCCATTTGTCGATGAGTCTCTATCTAGTGTTTTTGTCCAGTTGCGGTTTTTGTCCAGTTGCGGTTTTTCCGTTTTTCTCGGAAAATAAGGGTGAACAGTTTTTCAAATCGTCGTAATAGGGTTCAACAGTTTTTTCCGCACCGATTGAGCACTCAACGAACAAAATCGGTCGAGATTCACAGTTACAGCGCCATCTATCGATGGGTCTCAGTGTAATGTTTTTGTCCAGTTGCGGTCTTTCCGTTTTTCTCGGTAAATAAAAGTGTACACTTTTCTTAATTGTTATATTCTGGTTAAACAGTTCTTTTCGCACCGATTAAGCACTCAACGAACAAAATCGGTTGAGATTTACAGTTACAGCGCCATTAGTCGATGAGCCTCAGTCAAGTGTTTTTGTCCAGTTGCGGTTTTTTCGAATTTCTCGGAAAATAAGGGTAAACAGTTTTTTTTATCATTATATTCGGGTTGAACAGTTTTTTTCGCATCGATTGAGCACTCAATGAACGGAATCGGTTGGGATTTTAAAAATTTCGGCTAACTTCACCCTGAAATTTTGATTATTTATTTAAAAAAGAACGGGAGGTGAACAGTTTTTTTAATTAGGTGAACAGTTTTGAACAGTTTATGAACAGTTTTTTTCAATTTTCAGAAATGAAATCGGTTCAATCAGGGGGCCACAACTCGAAGCGAAGAGCCGGGATCCAAGTGTTGCGAGAGCCAAGCGGTAGTTAGCGCTGGTGTCGCGTCTACAGCAGCGCCGGGCCCCCGCCGGCCCCCTTGCACCCCCTTGGCTCGTGGGGGCGCCTAGGGGGTGCAAGGGGACCGGCGGGGGCGCGGCGCTGGTGTAGACGCGACACCAACGCTAACTACCGCTTGGCTCTCGCAACACTTGGATCCCGGCTCTCCGCTTTGAGTTGTGGCCCCCTGGGTTCAATCTATCGGCTAACTTCACTGAGGTCTCGATTACACACGATCAGCAGAGATGAGTAGGGAGATTGGTACAGCGGCCTATTCTCTGGTGGTAAAACCGCTTCCCATTCGTCGAAAATGCAAGACGTCCCACCACTGTCAAGTGAGTGGTGGCGTGGTGGGGCGTCCGGAATTTTCAAGGGAGTGGGGAGAACGTCGTTCAAGTTGTGGTGGGGCGTCTTCAACGGGTGGCACACTCAGACACGGATTCGACCGTTCGAGCGCCTTTAATAACAGCTGGGGCTGCGCGACATCGAGAGGCAAACGCGGTTCAGCGTTCGGACTGGCTAAGTTTGACCCATCATAATCGATGCGCGCTGTGAAATACTTGAATGTCGTCAAAAGGATCATGTAATGCCTAAAAAAGGTTGATTTTAATAACATATAGGGAAATAATATGTAGCAAAAAATGTTTTTAAAAAAAATTTCTTCCTCGGGATTAAAAATAATAGATTGCACTATTCGGGTTATTCGGGGGAAAACCGTTCACGAATAATGAATTTAAAAGATATTGATAGCATCCGATTCGAACTGCCGTGATAGTTACAGTGGTAGCGTGCTTGCGTGGGAACTGAAAATTTGTAGGTTCAAGTCCCGAAGGTAATTTTTTTTTCCGAAATGTTAATCATACAATCATCTGAAGAAATCCGATTAAATTTTTATTCCCTGACATTTGATTTTTCTTTCAAGTCAAAAACTTTGTTTGGGCATTTCCCTTCCTTCGTCTCCGAAAATAGTTCTTTATTCGTTCAAGGTTTGTAGCAAGAATTTATATTGTTAAATTATGGTTTGACCCCGTGTCTTGAATAAAAAATATACGTTCAATATGAAATCAAACTAATTTTCGACTCAAAACGGCACAATGCAACACAGGAATGATTGTAATTTGTCTTTGATACAATCGTAATAATTGAACATAACATACAAGATTGTGTAAACGGGGAGCAAATGTATATTACGTTTAATTATGTTGATAACTAAAAAAATAAATACTCTCCACGAACCTTGAACGAGTAGAGTACGATTTACGGAAACAAATACGAATAAATGCGCAAAAAAGTCTTTTTATTGGAAAAATCCGCCCACTTCTGCCCCGGCTGGTCTTCAATTTGAATGAACATTTTTTCTGAAAGTACTCCTCAAGTTCCTCTGTAGAAAGTGGTATAACCATGTCTATTATTTTTCATTCAATTTCAAAGATTATTAAATTTGGAAAACTCGCACAGTATATCCGACGGGGCAAATTCAGACTTAATCGCCCCACGTCAAAATCTGCACTTTGAACTATCAGGAAACAATATAAAAAAATTGGGAGGCCTATGGTTACTGCCCATGGTAAGCAATGCCTATGGCTATTAATCCCTACAGCTATTGATGTTTATTTTGTGACTTTTTACGAGCCGCGCAAGTAACTTCTCGATTTGCGAGCGAAATTTTTAAATTATATTTTCTTCAGAAAACTGAAAAACGATACCAAATTGGATAAAAATCGAATCAGCTCTAAGTTAGAGCAGAACACATCGATTCCATTTCCCGATCAGTCTGTGCGTACGTGCGTACAGATACACACACACACACACGCGCGCGCGCGCCTGCGCGCACACACACACATATATGAGGCATTCCATGCGATTTCGAACGGTGCAAAAGTTGTCCACTCTCAAAAAGATTGAAATTTTGTCTAAGTATTTAATTATATAAAACAGACACATTTAGATACAATACAAAGATACATTTTTCAACATTTCTGGATCCCATTTTTTTGAGGTTTTTAAAATCTTGAAATTTTCTAAGTACCGTTATATCTTGAAAGCATACGATTGAGCAGAAAAATGTTTCAGCCAAAAAAGTTGCATTTTTGCATAAGCTTCGTGAAAATTCATTTTCCTGAATTTTTCGAGTCTAAAACATGACCATTTTCATAAAAAATATACAAAAATAATTTTTTTCGGTCGGTATGACATTTTCGATTTATCTCAAATAATTTCAGAAAATACTCCGAAATGTGCACAAGAGACACGTATTGTTTTTAAATGGCTCGATTAGTCGTTCTAGAGCTATGCTTTATTTTATTTATACATTTTTGCTTCTTATAGAGGAGGCTATATGACGGTGAAAATTTTTTTTTTCGAGATATTCATGTCACCATGTTCAGAATGTTCTAAAACGTCCAGAAAATACATTTTTAGAAAATGTGAGGATGTATGTGCGTGCGTGCGTGCGTGCGTGCGTGCGTGCGTGCGTGCGTGCCTGCGTGCGTGCGTGCGTGCGTGCGTGCGTGTGTGTGTGTGTGTGTAATGGACTCCCAAAAATCAAACGTGTATATCTCGAGAACGGTTTCAGCTACAGCCCCCAAATTTTGCAGGCATGTCGAGCTCTATAACCTCTTCTTTAACTATAATTTTGGTCATGATTCAAGCCGTGAATCGGATTTTGTATCGTTTTTACATTTCGGAAAACAAGCTGCAAGTTGGAACTTGCAATTTGCTTCCTCGAAATCGTAGGTAGTGAACGAAGATTCCTCTATGAGGAAGCCAAAGATTAAATAGAAAATTACCACTCATATAAATATCTCCGTTTAATCTATCAGATTCAGAACAAAAAAAATGATTCATCATAGAGGAATCTTCGTTCACTACCTACGATTTCGAGGAAGCAAATTGCAAGTTCCAACGTGCAGCTTGTTTTTTATTCTTTTAGCAAAAATCAATTATTATCGAAAATAATACTCTCCCAAATTGTTTCTTTTAAATTTTTAGATAAGAGTACATCGACAATAATAATATTAATCTTTTGGCGCTTATTAAAGCATAGTTCATCGGTAACGTAGATGGAACTCTATTGATCGCGTTCGAAAGCTACGCTCTATAATCACTCGTTCAAAAAATGCAATGATTAAATTAATAATTTTCTGCCGTAACATTATATTTTTCCCTTATTGTTGTAAACATTAATCCCAATGTCAGAACTGGGAAAAAGTGAAGCATAGAGTCTTTACATTTATCACAATGTAAGAACTGGGGGAAAAAAGCATAGATGCTTCTCTTTTTCCCAGTTCTGACATGTGGATTAATGCTTACAACAATAAGGGAAAAATATAATGTTACGATAGACAATTATTAATATATTCATTGAATATTTTAAACGACTGATTATAGAGCGTAGCTTTCGAACGAGATCGATGGAGTTCCACCTACGTTACCGATGAACTATGCTCTAATAAGCGCCAAAGCATTGATATTATTATCGTCGATATACTCTTGATCTCAAAATTTAATAGAAACAATTTGGGAGAGTACCATTTTCGATAATAATTGATTTTTCTAAAAGAAATAAAAAAAATTTATTAATAAAATAAAGCATAGCTTTAGAACGACTAGTCGAGCCATCTTAAAAAAATACGTCTATTGTGCACATTTCATTATGCAATTTCTTACAAATAGCATACGTATATTTACGGGTTTTTTATGACAAAAAAAGCTATAGCTTCCGAACGAAGCGTCGGCCCAAATAGTGAACTATGGTCGATAGTCCAAAAAATTCGTTTGACTGTACTCAAAAGCAGGGGCTCAAAATAAAAAACGCTGAAATACGATTTTCTTCATTTTCGACATATATTGATGTAAAAAATGTTGACCCAACTGTCCTCAGCTGCGGAAACCTCCAGAAAGACCCGATTGACTGGACCTCTAAATTTGAGCTCTCTATCTTAACACTAAGGGACGCCTGAAAAGTGTTCAATATTTTTTTATCGACGTTTGAAATTTTTTTTTCCTATTTAAACAATATAAAGTTGAGCTCAAAAAGAACTCGTTTTTCAAATTTTAGCTCTCCATCATGATATGGTGATAAAGCGTGTCCGTGAATTTTTCTTTTTTCACTTTTTTGTTACCTTTTTTTTTTTATTTTTCCTAGTTGCTAAATTTAGTAGTGACCTCAAAGAATCAAGATCTTTTGAATGTAAGCGTTTTATCTTAATATTAAGGCGTACCTGTCAACTTTTTTTAAAATTATTATATAATTTATTTGTATTTTAAAAAAACGTATTCCACTTGAAAAATCTGAAGTTGACCTCATAAGAAGAAGATCCTCCAAATTTCAGCTCTCTATCTCAATAGTGAGGCGTACCTGTGAATTTTTCATTTAATTTCATTATTTATTTTTCTTTCTCCTAGAGGACTTTAATTTTACGAGATTAACGTTCGATTGGCGAAGGAGCATCGAAAATCACTGAGAGCCGATTTCAGAAAAAAAACATTTTCTGCGAGGCCGTGGACATTTTGTTTCGGCTAGTAGAAATATATAAAGGATGTGAAGTTTGAAATGATAATTCAAATTCATTTATTTATTAATAACGACTGATTTTTTATGTATTTTGAAAAAAAACTTTTGATCGTGACATGAAAATTAACCCTAGATTGGGTAACTGGGGTCTTACGGGGCCCCACTCGACATTCAAACTAAGCCCTCAGCTCAGCCAGATTCCTAATCGGTCTGGGACCGTAACCATAATTTACTTCGAGTGTCCGACTGTCGCTTTCGGTCGGTGAGCCACGAAATTAGTGCTCTGGGTGTACTGTGAACAATAAAGAAGACCGGATGGGGTCTCTTAAGACCCCAGTTACCTAATAACGTCAAAGAATTTTTTTGGTAAAAGTGTTTTTTCGTGAAATAATTTTATTTGAGCGTTTCGAACGTGAATTTTGCAGTTCGAATGTAAAAACTTATTTCGTTTAAATTTTTTTTTTTTTTTTTTTTTTTTTTTTTTTTTTTTCACGATAAAAAGTTTTTTTTAAACAATGGCAAACGATTTGCTCCGATGACTTTTCATGCATCATCAAAAACATGAAAGTTGAACCAATATCTAGTGAGAGATTTGTTCCTCACAATAGGCGTATAAGGTAATTTTCGTATAATTTAACATATTTTCAAACATTTATAATAAATTTTAATCGAAGTAATCAATTATACTAGTAATTTTTAATGATATTTTTCAGTCGTCAGATTCTTGTCATTTCCTCTTTTTCATACGTTTGAATAATTATGTTTTTTTTTTTTAAGGAAAATTCGGCCAGATACTTTTGAAGTGTGACTATTTATTTCTTAAATTCCGTTGGAATTTTTAAGATCGCTAGAATTGTTGGAATACTACGGTAAATTCTATGAAAAAAGTCGAATTCGCGAAATGTTTAGGTTTTTTTTCGGTTTAGACAACTTCGTCCATATGTTTCCGAAGTTAACAACAAATGATTGGTACCACTGCCTTCCTTATTAGAAAACGAAGAGATTGCACTGCTTAAAAGTTGTCCTAACCGAATTTGAGCCATCATCCCATGCGACTCAAGTCTCGGGTCTTAAAAGACCCCAGTTACCCAATGACGTATGAGCCAGCTATGTTACCCAATCAAGGGTTAAAACAGAATATTAAAACAGTTATTCTTTATTTTATACACTACCGGAGAACATTATCAGGCCACAAACGTGCTCGTAAAAATCACTGGTTTTTGAACGTCGACAACTTTGAGATGAAAAACGCTAAGAAATGTCTGCAAGCACTATTGGAAAGCTTATGGATGTTTGAATTTATTAATATTAAAAAGAATATATTTCCATCATTAAGGATTATTTCCAAATTTTCTATCTTGATTTTGACTTATAGAGAAAGTTAATTTTTTCTTATTTAAAATTTCTCACGCCTCACTTCTACATTTTTATCTTTAATTTGAGCCCAAGAACCACGGAAAATCTTAGCTGGTTCTTGAGTTATCATAAAGATTGTGCAAACGGGTGTAAATTTGTGTTCTCTTGAGAAGGCAGGAGTGCTGTGAGTTATACCTGATATGAAAATATCAATGGACTCGATTATTTATAACAGGGATGCCCAACCACGATTCGCCGCGCGTCTCCTAACTTGCTTTTCTTCCCTTTCTCTGCGGTCGCCATACAGCCGAGCGGAGCCGATCCCCTACCAGTGCGACGCGTCTACCGCGCGCTAGCCTTACGGTGGGTAAGAGAGGGGATTGACGAGTTGACAGGTTTTTGCTCAGTGCTCAGGGGTTGGACTACGCTGATTTATAAGCTTTCCACCGGCCAAACTCAATTTTCAAAGGCTCGTGTTCAATCCAAAATAATATTTGCAATAATCGTTTTTCTCGGAAATTTTACATAAATATACGCCATCAATGGAGATTTATTTTTTCGATAATATGCTAAACAATTTAGTTCAAAAACATAAATTTCACAGAATATGCGATATAATTATAACCAAAATGAGTTAGAAATAAATGCAAAAACATCGATGTACGGGGACACTGTAAAGGGAAATACATCAACGCTCGATCATCGTTGCGCGGCAAGCCAAGAACGCTTGTCGAAACGAGATATTCACGGCGGCGTCGAAAATCCTCCCGTCTAGTACAATACATCCTAGCCAGCCTTCCTGTACATGCACACACACACACACCACTCCGAGCTATGCCCGTACGCGAGCAGTTCAATGCGGCCGAGAATTTGCTTTCGGCTACCCAGTATCAGTGCTGCCAGGTTGAGGGGAAGGGACTCTCGAAATCGGTCCCCACCACGCCTTTTTCCCAAAAGCGCTTGAGGAGAGGCAGATTTTTGACGCCGCCTCTGAAATGCCTGACATCTGCTGGGCGTTCGCGGAACCCCGTTTGCGGAACACAAGACACGATGACGTTGTCGGAATAAATGATACCAGAGATGAGTAGGGAGATTGATACAGAGCCGTATATCGGCCATTCCGGCTGCTTCTCATTCGTTGGTCGTGCATAGGCGACGCCTCGTGGTCGACGTGGAAAAGACGCCGTCGTTTTTGCTCGTTTAGCGTATACCGGGTAGCCTAAAGCAAATTCTCGGCCGCATTGAACCGCTTGCGTACAGGCATAGCTCGGAGTGGTGTGTGTGAGTGCACGTACAGGAAGGCTGGCTAGGATGTATTGTAGTAGAGGGAAGGATTTTCGACGCCGCCGTGAATATCTCGTTTCGACAAGCGTTCTTGGCTTGCCGCGCAACGATGATCGAGCGTTGATGTATTTCCCTTTACAGTGTCTCCGTACATCGATGTTTTTGCATTTATTTCTAACTCATTCTGGTTATAATTATATCGCGTATTCGGTGAAATTTATATTTTTGAACTAAATTGTTTAGCATATTATCGAAAAAATAAATCTCCATTGATGGCGTATATTTATGTAAAATTTCCGAGATAAACGATTATTGCAAATATTATTTTGTATTGAACACAAACCTTTGAAAATTAAGTCTGACCGATGAAAAGCTTATAAATAATCGAGTCCATTGATAGTTTCATATCAGGTATAACTCACAGCACTCCTGCCTTCTCAAGAGAACACAATTCACTCACGTTTGCACAATCTTTATGATAACTCAAGAACCAGCTAAGATTTTTCGTGGTTCTTGGGCTCAAATTAAAGATACAAATGTAGAAGTGAGGCGTGAGAAATTTTAAATAAGAAAAAATTAAGTTTCTCTATAAGTCAAAATCAAGATAGAAAATTTGGGAATAATCCTTAATGATGGAAATATATTCTTTTTAATATTAATAAATTCAAACATCCATAAGCTTTTCAATAGTGCTTGCAGAAATTTCTTAGCGTTTTTCATCTGAAAGATGTCGACGTTCAAAAACCAGTGATTTTTACGAGCACGTTTGTGGCCTGATAATGTTCTCCGGTAGTGTATAAAATAAAGAATTACTGTTTTAATATTCTGTTTTAATTTTCATGTCATGATCAAAAGTTTTTTTTCAAAATACAAAAAAAATCATTCTTTATTAATAAATAAATGAATTTGAATTATCATTTTAAACTTCACATCCTTTATATATTTCTACTAGCCGAAACAAAATGTCCACGGCCTCACAGAAAATGTTTTTTTTCTGAAATCGGCTCTCAGTCAGTTTCGATGCTTCTTCGGCAATCGAACGTTAATCTCGTAAAATTAAAGTCCTCTAAATGAAAGAATGAAAATGAAAGAAAAATAAGTAATGAAATTAAATGAAAAATTCACGGGTACGCCTCACTATTGACATTGAGAGCTGAAATTTGGAGGATCTTCTTCTTACGATGTCAACTTAAGATTTTTCAAGTGGAATACATTTTTTTTTAATACAAATAAATTATATAATAATTTTAAAAAAAGTTGACAGGTACGCCTTAATATTAAGATAAAGCGCTAAAATTTGAAAGATCTTGATTCTTTGAGGTCACTACTAAATTTTGCAACTAGGAAAAATTAAAAAAAAAAGTTAACAAAAAAGTGAAAAAAGAAAATTCACGGACACGCTTTATCACTATATCATGATGGAGAGCTTAAATTTGAAAAACGAGTTCTTTTTGAGCTCAACTTTATATTGTTTAAATAGGAAAAAAAAATTTCAAACGTCGATAAAAAAATATTCAACACTTTTCAGGCGTCCCTTAGTGTTAAGATAGAGAGCTCAAATTTACAGGTCCAGTCAATCGGGTCTTTCGGGAGGTTTCCGCAGCTGAGGACAGTTGGGTCAACATTTTTGCCCCCGAATTTCTTACATCAATATATATCGAAAATGAAAAGAGCCGAATTTCAGCGTTTTTTATTTTGAGCCCCTGCTTTTGAGTACAGTCAAACGAATTTTTTGGACTATCGACCATGCTCCGTCATTCAAATCGAATTACCTCAGCAACGGTTAGTGATGACTTAAAGAACCACGGGTGTTCTTGAACGCTCTATACAATGAAAACATTTACGATTATGTTGCACAAATTCAACAATTACTCATAAGCGATTTAAAATTGAAAGTGAAATAGGACAAAAAATGTACCCTTAATTCAAAAAAAAAAAAATTTTTCAATTAAACGGAATAGAAAACTTCAGCCACCTTGAACTATTTGGGCCGACGCTTCGTTCGGAAGCTATAGCTTTTTTTGTCATAAAAAACCCGTAAATATACGTATGCTATTTGTAAGAAATTGCATGAAAGAAACGTATTCTTAATTATTGAAATTTATTTTTTTCCCAATACCTTTAACGAAAACAAAAATTTTGAAACCCTGCCGAACTTGGGCTGAGGCTTCTTTCGAAGGTTATAGCTTTTTTTGTTATAAAAAACCCGTAAATATACATGTTTTAGTAGTCAAAGATTACATGAAAAAAAAAATATCCCCAATTATTGAAATTTATTTTTCTTCAAATTCCTTGAACGAAAACGAAAATGTTGACAACCAGCCAGACTTGTGTCGACGCTCCGTTCTAAAGTTATAGGTTTTTTCTTGACAACCGGGTAAATATTTACGGGTTATTTATGTCGAGTAAAAGCTATAACTTCCGAACGAAGCGTCGGCCCAAAAAGTTCAAGGTGGCTAAAGTTTAATTTCCGTTTAAGAAATTGAAAAAAAAAGTTTTTAAAAAGTAAGTAAATTTTTTCTTCTATTTAACTATATATGGGGCATTCCATGGCATTCCGGGTAGTCGCGTACCCTTGACTCAAAATTTTTGCCCCACGATTTTTTCCATTAATCTACATCGAAAATGAAGAGACACGTGTTTCGGGGTTTGCCGTTTTCAGCGCCCGCTAATGAGATGCAGTAGATTGAAGGTTTCCAATTATTGACGATATTTCGAATTTCAAATCGATATATCTCGACAACCGCCAATAATAATTAAAAAAACCAAGGGAGCTTTTTCTTTTGTCCTTACACGGTCTATGCAATGAAAATAAGTACAATTATGTTGCACTGTTTGAACTGTTATTAATTAACAATTAATCGATTAAACATTGAATATCTCAAAGAAACACCTATTTGATTTTTTTTATTTTTTTTTCCTAAATTCTATGAATAAAAACGAAACGATTGAGACCAGTCTCTATTTGGCTATGGACTTAGTTTAGAAGTTACAGATTTTTTTGTGATAAAAACACGTTTAATTCGGTTCATTTCTCAGCGATAATTCATATTGCACCGGGAACTATTGGCCGCTCGTTGTAACGAACATAGTAACATATATACGCATAGATAAGCATATATTAGTTTACAGATATGAGTATATGGGGGATTCCACGGTGAAACCGGAAGCTGCATACCGTCGAATCAACATTTTTGACCCACGATTTTTTATGTTGATATACGTCGAAAATGAAGAGACAGGTGTTTCGGGGTTTGACGTATTTAGAGCCCGTTATTGAGATGCAATGGAATTAAGTTTTTCAATTATTGACGAGATTCGGTATTTCAAATCGATATATCTCAACAACGGCCAATGATAAATTAAAAAACCAGGTAAGCTTTTTTTTGTCTTCACACGGTCTTTGCGATAAAGATATGTACAATTATGTTACACCGTTTGAACTATTATTAAGTAACAATTAATCGTCTAAATATTGAATATCTCGAAAAACGGCCATTTTATTTTCTTCTGTTTTACTTCTTGAATAAAAACAAAAAGACCCCGCTCAATTTTTCCGTTGGCTTCATTTAGGAGTTACAGCTTTTTTCGTCATGAAAAACACGTTTAATCATTGTAATAATAGTTCAAACTATTATTATAATTAATTCAAGTACCGGTTTTGGCCGTCGATAGCAGCGATCTGTTTGTAACTTTGAGAAACGGAAGCCCCCATTGAGAAAAGAACTCTGAGTTTTTCTTGGATTTTTCCCTTCGTTATTGTTGCTGTAGTTGTATGGGTAATTCTCTGAGTTTTTTATGTTTTTCTTGTTTTTATTAATTTCTCAAAGTGTTTTGATAGAAAAAAAAATTTGAGTCGACCACCTATCTTCTATGGAAAAAAAACTCAGCTTTTCGAAAAAAAATACAAAAACTTTTTTGGGACCCGAAGAATTACTTAAAATCGCATTTGAAACATCAAAGTCAATATTTCGCAAAAGTATATTTAAAAAAATGTTTCAAGTATTTTTCTCGAAAAGCTGAAAAATTTTTACGTACCTAATATATGTAAAAATTAAATCGGAACCTCGTTAATAACTCGTTGAATCACCAAATGTGTGACAAAACATCTAAAACCTCAATTTATGTTTTCTCATTTTGAAATGATTCATAATACTGAGATCAAGAAACCAAAATGATTTGATTAGTTGATAAGTTTCTGCAGGTAATGACGTCGTTTTATTTTATTTTATCGTATTTTGAAGTGGCAACATTCTGAATTTTGTAAATGAAAAATTGATCATAAAGGTTAATAAAAATTTTTAAGAATATTCTTCTAACGTTACGTTATTGAGTAGTCATTATAGAAATAAATGTATATCAACTGTATCGTCAAAAAAATTATCAATAATATCCTTTTTCAATAACGAACTAATCTGACCTCACCCTTAAGTTGTAGATGGTGCACTTGCGAAACTGACAGCGTCACCACATGACTCTAAGTTTCATCTTTGATCATATGGTTTTCATGTATTTATGGCGAACACGGTTTTACGTCACTGTGCAATTGTAATAGAAACATCAATACGATTCATTTGAAAATAAAAAAATATAAATTGAGGTTTTAGTTGTTTTGTCATACATTTGGTGATTCAACGAGTCATAACAGAAGTCCGAATTTTATTTCTGCATATATTACGTGAAATTTTCTCAGCTTTTCGAGAAAAATACTTTCAAAAATTTTTAAAAATACAATTTTGCGAAAAATCGACTTTTATATTTCAAATGCGATTTTGAGTAACTTCTCAACTCTCAAAAGTTTTTTTGGTAATTATGCAGAAAGTGGACGCCACCTGCATTTCCTTGGAAATGCGCGTGGCGCACGCGTGTGTGTGCGTGTGTGTGTCTGTACGCACGTACGTACAGACTGATCGATAATGGAATCGATGTGTTCTGCTCTAACTTAGAGCTGATTCGATTGTTGTCCAATTTGGTATCGTTTTTTAGTTTTCTGAAGAAAACATAATTTAAAAATTTTACTAGCAAATCGAGAAGTTACTTGCGCGGCTCGTAAAGAGTCACACAAAATAAACATAAATAGCTGTAGGGATTAATAGCCATAGGCATTGCTTACCATGGGCACTAACCATAGGCCTCCCAATTTTTTTATATTGTTTCCCGATAGTTCAAAGTGCAGATTTTGACGTGGGGCGATTAAGTCTGAATTTTCCCCGTCGGATATACTGTGCGAGTTTTCCAAATTTAATAATCTTTGAAATTCAATGAAAAATAATAGACACCACTTATACCACTTTCTACAGAGGAACTTGAGGAGTACTTTCAGAAAAAAATTTCATTCAAATTGAAGACCAGCCGGGGCAGAAGTGGGCGGATTTTTCCAATAAAAAGACTTTTTTGCTCATTTATTCGTATTTGTTTCCGTAAATCGTACTCTATTCGTTCAAGGTTCGTGGTGAGTATTCATTTTTTTAGTTATCAAAATAATTAAACGTAATATACATTTGCTCCCCGTTTACACAATATTGTATGTTATGTTCAATTATTACGATTGTATCAAAGACAAATTGCAATCATTCCTGTGTTGCATTGTGCCGTTTTGAGCCGAAAATTAGTTTGATTTCATATTGAACGTATAATTTTTATTCAAGACACGGGGTCAAACCATAATTTAACAATATAAATTCTTGCTACAAACCTTGAACGAATAAAGAACTATTTTCGGAGACGAAGGAAGGGAAATGCCCAAACGAAGTTTTTGACTTGAAAGAAAAATCAAATGTCAGGGAATAAAAATTTAATCGCATTTCTCCAGATGATTGTATGATTAACATTTCGGAAAAAAAAAATTACCTTCGGGACTTGAACCTACAAATTTTCAGTTCCCACGCAAGCACGCTACCACTGTAGCTATCACGGCAGCTCGAATCGGATGCTATCAATATTTTTTAAATTTATTATTCGTGAACGGTTTTCCCCGGAATAACCCGAATAGTGCAATCTATTATTTTTAATCCCAAGAAAGAAATTTTTTTTAAAAACATTTTTTGCTACATATTATTTCCCTATATCTTATTAAAATCAACCTTTTTTAGGCATTACTTGATCCATTTGACGACATTCAAGTATTTCACAGCACGCATCGATTATGATGGGTCAAACTTAGCCAGTCCGAACGCTGAACCGCGTTTGCCTCTCGATGTCGCGCAGCCCCAGCTGTTATTAAAGGCGCTCGAACGGTCGAATCCGTTCCTGAGTGTGCCACCCGTTAAAGACGCCCCACCACAACTTGAACGACGTTCTCCCCACTCCCTTGAAAATTCCCGACGCCCCACCACGCCGCCACTTACTTGACAGTGGTGGGATGTCGGGAATTTTCGACGAATGAGAAGTAGTTTTACCCCCAGAGAATAGGCCGCTGTATCAATCTCCCTACTCATCTCTGATGATACGTACGATCGAATGAAATTCCC
>CAXAQZ010000533.1:2500-16122 GCA_963971145.1 Sussaba pulchella | reverse complement strand
ATTTTGTATTTTTTTTTTAAATACATTATGCCCATCACTGGTAGTGAGTATACTAAAAAATAACCAAGAATAAGAACTCTGAGTAGAATAATCCCACGTGAGCCCCTACTTGATATTCGGCCCTAGCCTGGTAAGCGAAGCGCTTGCGGAGACCCTCAAGTCGGGCTACCGCCGGTCGTCTGGTGGATTCTGCACGCTCACACATATGAATTGATATCTCAAAAATTCGTTGAGATTTTCTCATTCCCCTTCAACGGATTGAGAGCTGAAGTCTTAACGGTGCTGCCTGAATTTTTTTAGATCGTCAAAACAGTTTTCCTAGAACCGGCCGTGGGTCAAAGTTGGGGCAGGAACTTCTGTCGAAATCGGAATAATTTTTTTCTTCCTCACGTGACATCTTGGGATACAGAAGTCCGAACCCACTCAGTTAGAGTTCACTCAATGCAAATTTAAGTAAACTTCGCAATAGTTTGCAGAGAAACTCTGTAGCTTCATCTTTGACGGAGCTACCATCTTTCGAAGTTGCGACTAGTTTATGGTTGTACGCGTGGTAAGTGGTCTGATACTGCTTGGCGGTAGTGTACTTCGTTAGTACACTACCGGTACTAACCGGTACCGGTTCGGTAGTGTATTCGTCAGTGAAGATGACATCGTAAATAAGCGAATCTGTCTGTCCTCCCCACGAATCAAAGAGTAATAGGAATTGGTTTTCACTGACGTAAGGTTTGAGGACTTTTTCTAGATATTCGATAAGAAGCTCTTTCGTTAATTTTCCAGATTTCGGACACGTCACATTGACATTCGCATATTCTTCGGTCAATTGTTCCACTGTTCTTGCGACCCTCGGGCCAAATTTATTTCCCGTTTCTTGCGTGCATATAAAAATGTGCGGTAAAAGGGATCCGGCGGCAGTTAAACTGTATTGCACTGTATATGAATAGGTAGTCTTGTTCAAATTCTGCTTCTGTACAAGCACTGTTCTGGAGCCTTGGAAATCTAGGGAACGATTCATAGCCATTTCATATTGACAACCGGACTGATCTGTGTTTATGACGTATTCTAATGGGTATTTCGTGATCAACACTCGCGTTTGCCGTTGGTATTTTTCCGCTATTGCAACGGTCTCGTCGAGGGAGAGACTGGTGATGAAATTTAAATTGTCATTCAAAAGAGGAAACGTCACGGACATTGCCCATTGCTGAAGGATTCTTGTGGTTACCTATGAATATTTGTGTTTTATCACAATCTCTGTGGACTTGTTTTTTCAAATCGAGTACTTTTATATTAATAGTACATTATGACACTAGTACGAACATATTTTTCTCAAAAGTGTGAGTTTGCAGAACGAGCCGAAGACTAGTGTTGCAATCACACGAGTTCAGAAAACGTTTTTCGTTCAAGTATCGTACGAATTTTTATGTCACAAGATGCGTAAAACCGCACTTTTACGCGTAGCGTGTCATAAAAATAATAAAAATAAATGATACGTATATTTATTTTTTCTTCGTTAAATCTTTTCCTGGCGAATATTCGTTGTATTTATTAACGTGATTTTACCTGCTAATGATTCCCTCGAGCTTCTAGAAGGCGTGCAAATGTCTCCGCATTGATCATTTCAATTATATTTATCGTAAAATGTATCCCCCCCTTCCAACATCCATTTTCCACCCCAGCCAGATAATCTCTCTTTGTCAATTTCGTGAACGCGCGTTTCAATGTTTTAAAACCGTACTTTGGATGTTTTTGAGCGTAAGCCACGACTTTTTAACTCCCGGCTTAAAACGGGAGTTATGTGTTTCGTCGTGACCAACGTGAATTGGCGTTTTGTTGGAGATGATTTACCGGCCAAACGGCTGATTTTTTTCTTACAAATTGATGTACATCGGTGTCGGAAGTCACAGAGAGGGTTTAGCTTCCATAATATTTATGATCAGATCTCAACTCGCGGAGATATTAAATGTAGAAATTTGAACGTTTTCGAACGTTTTTCTCAAGTCGCAATTTTGATGGGTTCGACTGCATGAATCGCAGACTTCACGGCATCGTCAGCTGTGACAGCGCGTGTGGAAGTGTAGTGGAACGTATCCGTGTGCTTTGCATCAAGGCTCTGGACGATATCGCTGAGTGCGAGACAGACAGCGCTATTGGTCGATCGTTTTAACCTCGAAACAGAACTTTCAACGGAAATTTTTTTTTTCTCCCGATTCAGAGTGAAAATTTTTTATCAATTGATTTCACGTATGAACGATATTTTTTGAAGAGTGCATTTTCCATTTAACGTTCAATAATTAGTTAGTTAGCAGGATTGATCTACTGACGATTTTATCAAGCACGTCGAATTAATAATTCTGGATACTTGTATTCGGGCGTGAAATTGAGATGTATGTGAATGTGGAGGTTAGGTCGGATGACGTGGTTATGCCCGGTGATATTGTTTTATTTATGGTCATCAACTGATTTCACGTACGAACGATATTGTTAAATGAGTTCATTCTTTTTTATTCAACGTATGATAATGTTATCAGGATTGTGAAAAACGTGAATATGGATGTTCAGCTGGACGATGTGGTTATGCCCAGTGATATTGTTTACCTCGGTGGAATTGGCAATTTGAAGAAAAAAAATTGTTGTCGGATTCAATTTTTTACTTTATCCTCCAACCGACAAAACTTTAGACAAAGCGATTTGTCAGAATGCACAATATGTATGTTTGTTTTCATTGTTTTTCCTATATGAATCAGGTCCTTTTCAAAGCAGCATTCATTCAACGCTCACTCGTCGAAGCAGCATTCATTCAACGTTCATTCGTCGAAGCAGCATTCGTTCAACGTTTACTCACTTAAGACATATTCAAAACTTATAATGACTGGGAATGACCAGCGGAATGCGCTGATATCTGGTCGAGGCTACGTCGAGCCGCGCTTGAAAACTGTACAATGCGCAGACATTTGGTCTTGGCTACGTAGAGCCGCGCTCGAAATCTTTATAATGCACTGAGATTTGGTTAAGGCTCTATTAAGCCGCCCTTAAGACTCCATGATGCGCTGACATTTCGCTGAGACTGTACTCAACTGCGCCCAAGGACAACCAGCATGTGCCGCAGCTAGTCGGTACTTTCAAAGTCTTGTCACATCAAATTTCCATACAGTGGTCACGTTTTACGATACTGAATCGATCAATAGTACGTTATGACACTAGTAGGAAAACTGTTTTGTGACGTGGACGTCTGGTTCGAGCTAAATGATTTTAATCATTGGCGGACGTGGAGAAAATTATATCGAATTATCTTTAAAAAAATGAAATAAAATAAATTTAAAAAATTTAAAAAACTCCCGGCTGGAGTAAAAATCGAACACAAAAAAGAACCAGGCGACTCTCATGGAGTTCGTAAAGTCAAAGGGGGAATGATTATCATTGATTTCCAAGATTCTCATGAGCATTAGAATAATTTTCTCCACTGCTACTCGCGAAATTTTCATGTGACATTTTTGCAAAAAGATGCTATTTACTGAAGCTAAGGATAAAATGAAGATCGATGACGTGCGGGAGGTGGCTCGATTGTTTTGCGTGCAGTGAAGAGAGTTACAAAAGGGCATAGCCGGATAAGCATACCAAAACTGCCTTGAGCGAGTTTTTAAATGACACTGAGCCTATTGTATCCTTACTAAAAAAAATAATTTCCCTGAAAATTTCAGCTCTCTAACCCAATTATTTCCCGAGTAATCGGAAAAAATATGATTTTCAGTTTTTATTTTTTTTTAACTTCGATATTCGCTATGGATTTTTGTCAAATTTTTCCCAAATACTTATTGACAAGAGCCATCGAACGAATAGCTTTACAAATATTCCGGTCCAAAATTTGATTTTCAACAAAGAAAATACAACAATGAAAATGGCCATTTCACTGGGTTCCTTTCGGAGTACAATTATAAAACTCTTACACAATATCGATTTCTTATGTCCCTTTACTCCCGATTTTTTTCAATTTTATTGATTTGGTGCAACATCGTGAAAAAAAATTAAGTCGGTTTTTTTCGATTTAGCTATGTAATAGGGTAAGATGGGGTTAAATCGCCAGCGGGTAAGATAACCATTTGACGCTCATATTTAAACGGATTAATAGAAAAAGTAGCCGTTTATAAGGTAAGTAGTAGTCGATAATGCGCAACTTTTGTACTTGGTTGGACTGCCGCATCCCCATTTCTACAATTTTCGTGGTGAGATAAGCATTTTGAGCGATGTGAAAAAAAATATTTCTGGCTTTTGATGGCTGGGGAAAGTTGCGAAAATTGGGCTTAAAAAATTAGACAAGTGTTTTCTTGGAGCAGCAATTCGTCACTAACCCGGATATAGATACGATTTTCCGATATTTGCATTTGTTTTCGGATCACGTGGTCTTTCGCGCAAAAGGGTGTGTGGGGTTAAATAACCAAGCAAGCGGCATCTGCACGGGCTAAGAAAAAAAATTTCAAGGTGTTGGGCAAAAATTTACAAGCTGAAAACGAAAACGTTGCCCCTCGCCGCCCTAAGCGTGGTCATCTCAAAAAAGTTGTTTACGTTGAGGACAGCGAGAACTACGGCGATAATTAAGGCTAGAAATTTTTTTTTTAATTTTTTGAAAGGTTAATATAATAAGTTGTGACCGTTATAAATAATAAAAAACCATTGAAACAACAAGTTTGCATTTATATTTGACCTGAAAAGCAGTGGTTTTATTACCCCACTAGGTGGGGTAAAAAAACCGATTTGCACATTTTTTTCAAACGACCGTGCTAAATAATGAGTAGAAGTTACATCAAAATTGTTTGTATAAATTTTGTAGCCAAGGGTTCATACTTTCAGAAAAAAAAACATGTTCGAGAATATTCCGATAAATGCAGGTTCTACAGCGTGATAAGTAAAAAAACGGCGATTTAACCCCATCTTACCCTACTAGAGTGATCCTTATACAGGGCACGGACGAAAATTGACGAACTTCGCTCCCAGATTGGCTCTAAATAATTTTAAAAAAAGTTCCCTAAATTGGCAGCCCGCCATCTTTAAAACCGGCCATTACCAGCATGGGTCATTTTTCCCCTTTAAAATACACAGGATTTATCGACTCTCTAGTAATATTCCCATTCGGGTCTCTTGAAATCATCTTTAAAATCCAAGAAGTATCTCAATGAGTCGTCGGCACCTTTGTGCATGAAAAAAAAAAGTTTGCGGTTTGACTTTGAAATAGTTATGGGCCGTTCCACGCCGATATATAAACATGTTTCTCGGTTTTTTCTTATTCCCAGATAATTTTGTGAGATATTTTTTTAGATTTGAAATATTAATCCTAAAATTCAAAATACTGATCTTGAAAGTAATATTGGTCATTCCGACTCAATTTGTTTTTTTTTCTTGTTTCGTTTTTCCTCTAGTAGCCAGATAATTTTATTAAAAGGAAGTTCAAAATATCCGATCTTATTCTGAAGATTAAAAATACTGGTCTTGGAATTTATATGGGCTATTCCAACTCGTAACACTATTTATTTTCGAAAATTTGAAGAAATGGCTGATAAGAATTTCAAAAATGAAATATAAAGAATGATTCTAATTGGAATGGCCCATATTCATTTTAAAACCAGTATTTTCAATTTTCCGAATGAGATCGGATATTTTGAACTTCCTTTTGATAAAGTTATCTGGTTACTAGAGGAAAAACGAAACAAGAAAAAAAACAAATTCAGTCAGAATGACCAATATTACTTTCAAGATCAGTATTTTGAATTTTAGAATTGATATTTCAAATCTAAAAAATTATCTCACAAAATTATCCGGGAATAAGAAAAAACCGAGAAACATGTTTATATATCGGCGTGGAACGGCCCATAACTATTTCAAAGTCAAACCGTAAGATTTTTTTTTTCATGCACAAAGGTGCCGACGACTCATTGAGATATGTACTTCTTGGATTTTAAAGATGATTTCAAGAGACCCGAATGGGAATATTACTTGAGAGTCCATAAATCCTGTGTATTTTAAAGGGGAAAAATGACCCATGCTGGTAATAGCCGGTTTTAAAGATGGCGGGCTGCCAATTTAGGGAACTTTTTTTTAAATTATTTAGAGCCAATCTGGGAGGGAAGTGGGTCAAAATTCGTCCGAGCCTTGTATAAGGATCACTCTAGTATTACATAGCAAAATCGAAAAAAACCGTTTTAATTTTTTTTTACGATGTTGCACCAAATCAATAAAATTGAAAAAAATCGGGAGTAAAGGGACATAGGAAATCGATATTGTGTAAGAGTTTTATAATTGTACTCCGAAAGGAACCCAGTGAAATGGCCATTTTCGTTATTATTTTCTTTGTTAAAAATCAAATTTTGGACCGGAATATTTGTAAAGCTATTCGTTCGATGGCTCTTGTCAATAAATATTTGGGAAAAAATTGACAAAAATCCATAGCGAGTATCGAAGTTAAAAGAAAATAATAACTGAAAATCACATTTTTTCCGATTACTCGGGAAATAATTGGGTTAGAGAGCTGAAATTTTCAGGGAAATTGTTTTTTTTAGTAAGGATACAATAGGCTCAGTGTCATTTAAAAACTCGCTTAAGGCAGTTTTGGTATGCTTATCCGGCTATGCCCTTTAAAAAAAATTTTTAAAATCGGCGACAAAAAAAGGGTTCGAACCAGCGACAGCGTGATTGCTAGACTGGGACTTTACCACTGCGCTATCGGCGCTTGGTGAAAGATATCGCGCGCGACTGCATGCCGCTTATCAGCCGCGGCGACCGTAATTTTGATAAAATCATAATACACTCATTGTCAACCAAACAATTGAAGGAACAAGAAATTCTTCCAATTTTTTACGTGTTTTTTGCGTGGCTGTAAATTTGCGAAGAATTGTCGTATTGAGATGAATGAAAAAGCATTTTGAAGCTTAACATTTCTTGCTCCAAAACCGTATGATGAAAGATTTTTTTTGGCCTTTGGTCATGCCACGATCGAAAGAAACGTCGCAAAAAATTTATTTTTTTTAATTTCCGTTTTCCCAAGTTGTCCCCGGACTCCAACATTTTTGTTCTGACTGCACCAATCACACAGCAATTCAGCCTGATCCTTAACCTTCGATTCAATTTTTTTTTCTGTACAACACTTTGTCGCTGAGATATCGGCCGGTCAATAAGAAAACATCTTATTTCGTTTGATCATCGATATCTCATGAACCGGTAAGCTCATAGCAAATCTACCGGCAGTTTTAAAAACTTGAATGAATTGCGTATGAGCATCAATTATTGTTTTTGAAAAGAAAAAATTTTTTTCACCCCTTGCGATCACTTTAAAAAGTGGCGAAGAAGCACTTTTCCTGGTTATTTAGAAAATTCACCAGTACTTTGCAAATATTGTGGTTAGAACAAACATTTGTGCGTCCGCACTCAGCTCAATTTATCTCCAATAACCCTATTAAATTTCAAATTGATCCGTCCATCAGTTTTTCTACCCCGAATCGTTTATTTTAGGCTTCACTTGAAAAAACGCCTTTTCTGCTCTTTGAACATCCTCGGATGATTATTGCCACATTTTAAAGTGAACGCAAGGGGTGAAAAAAAATGTTTCTTTCCAAAAACAATAATTGAAGCTCATACGCAATTCATTTGAGTTTTTAAAACTGCCAGTAGATTTGCTATGAGATTACCGGTTCATGAGATATCGATGATCAAACGAAAAAAGATGTTTTCTTATTGACCGGCCGATATCTCAGCGACAAAGTGTTGCACAGAAAAAAGAATTAAATCGAAGGTTAAGGATCAGGCTGAAATGCTGTGTTATTGGTGCAGTCAGAAAAAAAATGTTGGAGTCCGGGGACAATTTGGAAATACGGAAATTTAAAAAAAAATTTTTTTTGCGACGTTTCTTTCGATCGTGGCATGACCAAAGGCCAAAAAAAATCTTTCGTCATACGGTTTCGAAGCAAGAAATGTTAAGCTTCAAAATGCTTTTTCATTTATCTCAATACAACAATTTCTCGCAAAGTTACAGCCACGCAAAAAACACGTAAAAAATTGGAAAAATGTCTTGTTCCTTCAATTGTTTGGTTGAGTGTAATTGAACTAGGGCCCGCCTACAAAGAACCCGGAACACGTGTCAAATAATTTTCAATGTACTATCGATTCACCCCAGTTCTATTGGAATTCGCGTGTCCCAAGCGAGGCTTTCCCCTTGTAAGTAAAGCAAAATAAATGAAGCTTAAACATTCTGGTGTTTAATTTGTTTTTCCATATTATGGAAAAATGGAACTCGTATCGATTTGTGAAATCTTAGGGATTAATTTCTGTAATTTTGCAAGAAAACGAAATGAAAACGCGTTTTCTCGTGCATTATCGATGGAAAATAGATTAGAATGTGAATTATGTTCGACTAATTTCACGGAAATTTTTTATTGAGATCATTCCCTGTCCAAGCACTCCTGCGTATACTGCATTCTTTGGCCGGGAAAAATTTGAAATTCGGTTTTATGAAAAATGGTCTCCTTGCCAAACGAATGAGAAAGCCCGCATGAAACTTACAGAGTTTCTTCCTCAGATGAGTAGAATTAAGAAAAAAAGTCACCGATAAAAAATAATGGGGTTTTCGCGAAAATTGACTTTTCAGATTTTCGAAGAAACAGCCGCCATTTTGTCAATTTGGAACTTTTTGTAGATTTTCCGGTGGCTTTCGGAAGGAGGCACGGAACCACATCAGAATCAGAAGAGAAAATATTTCGATTATTGACAAAAATATAGGAAATTTAAAAAAATTCCACGATTTTCTGAATGACCACCCCTAAGATTGAGATACTCGGAACGCCGTGAAAAAAATTATATTCACAAATTGGCAAAATACGTGTCACTTATTTATCGCTGAGAAACAACAAATTTCGTCCCCGAGAAAGTCTGTAACTTGCAGTGTAGAACCTGCCCTATTTGAAATGGAATCGGTCCATTATCATGCTGGTATGATTCTGACATCGACATAGAGATCTGGACTGCTAACTATGTGCAGATAAGTGCTATGACTAGCTAAAAAGAAAAAAAAATCGTCGTGGGCAGCGTGTCCCTTTCTAGTCGAAGCTTATTGGTCAAGGAGACGCTCTTTGACCAATGAGCTTCAACTATAGAGAGTCAAATTGCCGACGGCGATCTTTTTCTCTCTACTGGCTCTTTTCCGCATCGAGTTATATAATCACTTTTCTATACTTATGGATCCTGATTAACTATTGTTCAGGATTAAATTAATCGATCGCGAAAGCGTCGACGAGAAACGCGGTAAACTTAAAACTGCAGAACCAGCGAGATCGTCGACGCAACGGTCACAACCACGTCTTCGTTAACGCGTAACCACTAAGATCCTCGAAAACGCTTGGTACCCGGTTCGTATGTATCGATACCCTAGCCGGTGTTGAGAGAATCCTACTACGTAAGACGGAAGTAAGGATTGTCGTTGACAAGAAGGGAACGAAGACAGGGTTACACCGGAATCAAATGAGGTGCGAGATTTTCCCTTGTTAAAATCCACGATCCACGTACATAAGTCCCATACTCACGCGTTGTATACGTCTATTCACGCGCGACCATTCACTTTATAAAGGTATGAGCTAGGCCCGTACACGTGGTTTGTTGCGGTCATTTACGGCGAGAAAGTTTTTCTCTTGGCAGTGACTATATAACTCGCGGTTTCCGCGGAAGGTCGGATCTTTTTCTGAATGATACAACCGAAAGAAGAGAAGCCTAATTGGCTACCGGTCTTGACGGCCAATCGCTTAGTAACCTCCGCTACCGGCTTCACCGTTTACCGCGCGCGCGAGACCAATATTATCGCGAATCTCCGCAGTGTGACTCGCCGACTCGCCAGCATTCACAGCGTCTGAACCCCTTCACTTTCAGCACCGTATTTCAAATCCTCATATATATACAGCATCGTCGATCGAAATACTAATTTTATGGTGATATTATTTACGGCCTCATTTTTTATCACCCACGATCCAAGACCCGATCGGGTGCCGTGAAATTTAATTGTTATTTTAAACGCTCTACGTGTATATTCCTCAGCTCCACCGATTTCCAGTTACTCCGCATTGTCCGTATTCGAGCTATTCCGGTGGAAATAATTCGATGGATATTATTAGTCGAAGCTCATTTGCATAACATATCCGCTATCGTTCGCATATCCATTAGAGGTGCGGAGATTTCGTACTTGTGACTTCTTATTGTGAAAAATGTCATGTCTCTGACTCGATCGAATTCACATGGAATGAAAAATAACGCATTAAATGCCCAAGCGTTACAAATTTGCAAAGACAAATCGTCATTTATGTCGACAGTTGGAGGTGGCGGAGTAAGACGGAGAGATGCAGAAGTGGATGCGACGTCGAACGGGATTTCGTAAATCTCGTCGGCCGGTCACGTTCACGCTCACCCCTCTTTACTTCTGTCTTTCTCGTATCGCTCTTCTCGTGAGCTTGTAGCACGGCCAGCCGTTCGATTCTAGGAGCGTTACAAAAAATGCCGAGAGAATCCTGGAGCAATTAGTCGATATTTTAATACGCAAAAAATCTGCTCCTCGTTATATGGGTACCCGTCGAAAGAGGAGTCGGATCGGTGGCACGACGAGTGGGACGAGTCCAGCGGCGAAAGGGGACGAAGGAGATCGCTACTTCCCAAAGGACCATAAGAGCAGAAAAACGGCCCCACACTCGGGCACTCGGACAACCGCAAGAGCGGCACCTTGTTAGCGCAACGATTCTTCGCTTGACGCGGCCTCAACCGAAAAATAATACGGACGTTAACTCGCTCCTTGCGCCGGTTTTCTCCACAGACCAAAGAAGCACCAGTGGCCCCAACAGAAACGGACCCAGAATGGCCACCACACTCTCAAACCGTCGGCCATATAAGCTGCCCGGCGCGAATCGATCCGAAGAATCCACGACCCCGCTAGTACCGACACAGTCCGTCAGGACCGCGGCTACCACGGATCGAATAATACTTTGTCATAAAAATAAACTAGCTGCAAGTAGAAACTTGCAAAGTGCTTCCTCCGTCATCCTCCGCACTTGAGCCGATGGACGAAGTACTTTATGAGGATGCTTATGAGTACCTTTTTCTTCATTAATTCTGCCTTCCTCATAAAGGATTTCGTCCATTGGCTCAAGTGCGTAGGATTACGGAGGAAGCACTTTGCCAGTTTCTACTTGCAGCTAGTTTTAATTTGCAGGGGTTGGAACTTAAAAATTTCTAATTGCTCTAGAACTCGATCCATTCGGCCGATCTCGGCCAAATTTGATATGTATTATAACACAATGGCATCCTATACTTGCAGAGAATTATGGTTCGATTGGTTGAAGTTAACGACAAGTAGAGCAAAAAAGTTGATTTTTTGAAAAACTCCAAAAATCATAAAATCTAAAGTTATTAATGGATTCGGCTCAAATGCAATACCAACCGTTCTTGTACTCAATTCTATATGTCAAAAACTATTTAGCCGAAAATGTCAAAAATTGCGGACGCTAGCGTGGCTACAGACATTTTTTGAAAAATTCAAAACGCTGTCGAAGCCGAACAAGTGCGTCGATAATTGCGAAATGTACAGATTACATAGATATTAGAAGGCATCACATGTGTGCAAAATTTGAGTGCGGTAGCTTGAACCGTTCTTGAGTTATGAACGTTTGAATTTTAGAGGGTGGTTGCATTCATACATACACACACACACACACACACGCACATACATCCGGACATTTTTTCCGAATGTGTTTTCTGGATGTCTTAGAACATTCTGAACCTATTGACATCAAAATCTCGAAAAAAAAATGTCGGACCGTCACAAAGCTTCCTTTATGAGGAAGCAAAATGACCCAGATATCTCTTAACTATGGGGCAATTATGCCTAATGAGACCCCGAAAGAAGCCGATAAACTTGTTATATTTACGAGTGAGCTTATGTGGTTATTTCTCTAAAAGAATTAAAGACCGGGTCCGCGAGGGAACGTGTACTTTACTAATGGATCGAAAATGAAGACACAAATATTAAGTGGTGCATCGTTGGATTTTTTTTTCGTCAAATTATCTTTTTATGCCTCGTCTGAAACTTGTCCCCATTTTCGATTCGATATACATTGGTGATACTTGGAAAGGGAAATATTTGTTCCCTGGCCGCCCTTGGTACAACTAAATTCCAAAATACGAACTCTCGAGATTTTATTCTGGAAATTACACCTGCACGTATTTTTTGTTTTTAAAATGGGATAAGAACGATTCTGATCAACGCAGTTCAAAAGAAATAATGCCACGAGTATGGAATAAAGTGATCTTCAAAATACATGGATATCGTTGTGAAGAATTATGTTATTTCGTAACGACCGCAGGTACACACACGTCCGTGTCACATCGTAGCCCCATGCTCCTCTACCATACGACTTATATCGTAGATACTATACGCGAAGGAAGCATTCTGTGAACCGATGACAATCTCTCTGAGGGTCTGACCGCGCGGCCTGGGGACCAGTGGAATATCTGACCACAAACAGCAAAAGAGGAAAAGGAGTCGAAGCTAAAAGTCGACGACAGCAGGAGTAGAGGGCTAGGTGTGGTCCGAATGGTGAACAACGCGGGATTCCAGGAACGCAAGCCATTAGACCTTCCGTCTGGTGTTATAAATTGTACATCGTTTAATTAGGCTCTACTCTTTCGTAGCCGGTTCGTGTTGGACCCCCCCCCCCCCCGCTCCACCACGCCGCCAGCCCCCGCAATATTTACCATTTATCTGCCGAAAACGACTACTGCTTCCGCGTCTTGTCTTTACGTTCTTTCGAAATGTTTTTTTTTCTTTCGTTGATTCCCCGCATGTGGAAAGCCTCAAAACGTCGGGCTACTGCGCATTAAATTGAGTCGAAGGGCCACGAGCCTAAAGGGCCGCCCTTCGATATGTTCCTTTCCGGAGGAACATACTTTTCGTTTTTTCTAACCATCGCATTACAATCGGCTCGGTGCAACGATCACTGTGCTAGAAATTGGCCCCGAACAGCCAATCTCACCAATACCGGTCGATTTAGTTTTAAATGCATTTAAACGAGTCGAACATTTCTTATTAATGGTAGACATTTATTTTATTTAGGAAAAGTTAACGAGCATTAAAAAGACGTGTTAATTCAAACAAATCGGTGGTAACATTGACCCTAGACAGGTCATATGTTTTCTCAAACCTTCATCGGGTCAAACGGGGTAATGAGTTACCCCATTACGATTCCACGTGACGATCCTTCCCATTGGTCAGAAAAAGATTTTAATATACACCATTCTCTCCGTTTTTCAATAATTACATATTACATTCGGTTTTATTTAAGTTGAGATACAAAAAATGTTGTTTAAACTGGAAAAAGTAAAAAAAAATGGAAAAAATCGATTTTTTCAAAAAAGTTGCGCCATTTTTTTTGTAATAGAGCAAATTCGAAATTTCGAACGGCATTTTGAAAGGGATGGATAGCAGTTCAAGCTCATATGAGTCATGATTAAGTTCTTTCTAAAAAGTATATTTATTTGAACGTATGAAGTTAGCAGAAAAGAGAAAAGTGAGAAGTTACGAAAGTAAACCCTCAATTTTTGTTATTCACAAT
>CAXAQZ010000532.1:15000-16972 GCA_963971145.1 Sussaba pulchella | reverse complement strand
GAGTTGACGCGTAGACCGACCGCACTCGGAAATAATCCACGCGTAGACCGACCGCGACCAGAGTTGTTCGACGCGTAAACCGATCGCATGTACATTGAGTTGACGCGTAGACCGATCGCACTCGGGAATAATCCACGCGTAGACCGACCGCGACCAGAGTTGTTCGACGCGTAGACCGATCGCTTTCTCGAAAAGTAAAAAAACATAACTTTCTTCTTATCGCATTAACGTAACAATCAATATCAAAACGTGGTTAAAAAATTTTTTTTCAAATTATTTTTTCATCGAAATGAAATAAATAAACCTTCATTTTTCGACCGTAGATCGACCGCTTTTTCTTGAAACCAAAGAAAAAAAAAAAAAATTCGTTTGTAAAATAATAAGAACATTAAAATTATTCCAGGCGTAGACCGATCGGTTTTTCTGAAATTCGAAAAAAAAAAAAATTTCTTTCATGAAACGCGAAAACCATTTTGACCTAAAATTTATTCTAATAAATTGATAAAAAAAAATTGGTATCGAAAAACGAAAGAGGATTTTAAAATCCACACGTAGACCGATCGCATGTACATTGAGTTGACGCGTAGACCGACCGCACTCCGGAATAATCCACGCGTAGACCGACCGCAACCAGAGTTGTTCGACGCGTAGACCGATCGCATGTACATTGAGTTGACGCGTAGACCGATCGCCCTCGGAAATAATCCACGCGTAGACCGACCGCGACCAGAGTTGTTCGACGCGTAGACCGATCGCATTCTCGAAAAGTAAAAGAACATAACTTTCTTCTTATCGCATTAACGTAATAATCAATATCAAAACGTGCTTAAAAATTTTTTTTTTTAAATTATTTTCCATCGGAATGAAATGAATAAACCTTAAATTTTTACCCGTAGATCGACCTTTTTTTCTTGAACCCAAAAAAAAAAAAAAAATTCGGTTGTAAAATAATAAGAATATTAAAATGATTCCAGGCGTAGACCGATCGGTTTTTTTGAAATTCAAAAATGAAGAAAAAAATTTTTCATGAAACGCGAAAACCAATTTGACCTAAAATTTATTCTAATGAATTGATGAAAAAAATTGATATCGAAAAACGAAAGAGGAATTTAAAATCCACACGTAGACCGATCGCATGTATATTGAGTTGACGCGTAGACCGACCGCACTCGGAAATAATCCACGCGTAGACCGACCGCGACCAGAGTTGTTCGACGCGTAGACCGATCGCATGTACATTGAGTTGACGCGTAGACCGATCGCACTCGGGAATAATCCACGCGTAGACCGACCGCGACCAGAGTTGCTCGACGCGTAGACCGATCGCTTTTTCGAAGAGTAAAAGAAAATAACTTTCTTCTTATCGTATTAATGTAACAATCAATATCAAAAACGTGGTTAAAAAATTTTTTTTTCCAAATTGTTTTTTCATCGAAATGAAATAAATAAACCTTCATTTTTTACCCGTAGATCGACCGCTTTTTCTTGAAACCAAAAAAAAAAAAAAAATTTCGTTTGTAAAATAATAAGAACATGAAAATTATTCCAGGCGTAGACCGATCGGTTTTTCTGAAATTCGAAAGAAAAAAAATTTTCTTCATGAAACGCGAAAACCATTTTGACCAAAAATTTATTCTAATAAATTGATGAAAAAAAATTGGTATCGAAAAACTCGCTTTCTCGAAAAGTAAAAGAACATAACTTCCTTCTTATCGCATTAACGTAACAATCAATATCAAAACGTGCTTAAAAATTTTTTTTTTCAAATTATTTTTCCATCGGAATGAAATGAATAAACCTTAAATTTTTACCCGTAGATCGACCGCTTTTTCTTAAACCCGAAAAGAAATAAAAAAATTTGGTTGTAAAATAATAAGAACATTAAAATTATTCCAGGGGTAGACCGATCGGTTTTTTTGAAATTCGAAAAAAAAAATTTTTTTTTTCATGAAACGCGAAAATTAATTTTACC
>CAXAQZ010000532.1:0-2500 GCA_963971145.1 Sussaba pulchella | reverse complement strand
GTTCGACGCGTAGACCGATCGCATTCTCGAAAAGTAAAAGAACATAACTTTCTTCTTATCGCATTAACGTAACGATCAATATCAAAACGTGCTTAAAAATTTTTTTTTTTAAATTATTTTTCCATCGGAATGAAATGAATAAACCTTAAATTTTTACCCGTAGATCGACCTTTTTTTCTTGAACCCAAAAAAAAAAAAAAAAATTCGGTTGTAAAATAATAAGAACATTAAAATGATTCCAGGCGTAGACCGATCGGTTTTTTTGAAATTCGAAAATGAAGAAAAAAATTTTTCATGAAACGCGAAAAAAAATTTGACCTAAAATTTATTCTAATGAATTGATGAAAAAAATTGATATCGAAAAACGAAAGAGGAATTTAAAATCCACACGTAGACCGATTGCATGTATATTAAGTTGACGCGTAGACCGACCGCACTCGGAAATAATCCACGCGTAGACCGACCGCGACCAGAGTTGTTCGACGCGTAGACCGATCGCATGTACATTGAGTTGACGCGTAGACCGATCGCACTCGGGAATAATCCACGCGTAGACCGACCGCGACCAGAGTTGTTCGACGCGTAGACCGATCGCTTTCTCGAAAAGTAAAAAAACATAACTTTCTTCTTATCGCACTAACGTAACAATCAATATCAAAACGTGGTTAAAAAATTTTTTTTCAAATAATTTTTTCATCGAAATGAAATAAATAAACCTTCATTTTTCGACCGTAGATCGACCGCTTTTTCTTGAAACCAAAAAAAAAAAAAAAAAATTCGTTTGTAAAATAATAAGAACATTAAAATTATTCCAGGCGTAGACCGATCGGTTTTTCTGAAATTCGAAAAAAAAAAAAATTTCTTTCATGAAACGCGAAAACCACTTTGACCTAAAATTTATTCTAATAAATTGATGAAAAAAAATTGGTATCGAAAAACGAAAGAGGATTTTAAAATCCACACGTAGACCGATCGCATGTACATTGAGTTGACGCGTAGACCGACCGCACTCGGGAATAATCCACGCGTAGACCGACCGCGACCAGAGTTGTTCGACGCGTAGACCGATCGCATGTACATTGGGTTGACGCGTAGACCGATCGCCCTCGGAAATAATCCACGCGTAGACCGACCGCGACCAGAGGTGTTCGACGCGTAGACCGATCGCATTCTCGAAAAGTAAAAGAACATAACTTTCTTCTTATCGCATTAACGTAACGATCAATATCAAAACGTGCTTAAAAATTTTTTTTTTTAAATTATTTTTCCATCGGAATGAAATGAATAAACCTTAAATTTTTACCCGTGGATCGACCTTTTTTTCTTAAACCCAAAAAAAAAAAAAAAATTCGGTTGTAAAATAATAAGAACATTAAAATGATTCCAGGCGTAGACCGATCGGTTTTTTTGAAATTCGAAAATGAAGAAAAAAATTTTTCATGAAACGCGAAAAAAAATTTGACCTAAAATTTATTCTAATGAATTGATGAAAAAAATTGATATCGAAAAAGGAAAGAGGAATTTAAAATCCACACGTAGACCGATCGCATGTATATTGAGTTGACGCGTAGACCGACCGCACTCGGAAATAATCCACGCGTAGACCGACCGCGACCAGAGTTGTTCGACGCGTAGACCGATCGCATGTACATTGAGTTGACGCGTAGACCGATCGCACTCGGGAATAATCCACGCGTAGACCGACCGCGACCAGAGTTGTTCGACGCGTAGACCGATCGCTTTCTCGAAAAGTAAAAAAAACATAACTTTCTTCTTATCGCATTAACGTGACAATCAATATCAAAACGTGGTTAAAAAATTTTTTTTCAAATAATTTTTTCATCGAAATGAAATAAATAAAACTTCATTTTTCGACCGTAGATCGACCGCTTTTTCTTGAAACCAAAAAAAAAAAAAAAAAAATTCGTTTGTAAAATAATAAGAACATTAAAATTATTCCAGGCGTAGACCGATCGGTTTTTCTGAAATTCGAAAAAAAAAAAAAATTTTTTTCATGAAACGCGAAAACCATTTTGACCTAAAATTTATTCTAATAAATTGATGAAAAAAAATTGGTATCGAAAAACGAAAGAGGATTTTAAAATCCACACGTAGACCGATCGCATGTACATTGAGTTTACGCGTAGACCGACCGCACTCGGGAATAATCCACGCGTAGACCGACCGCGACCAGGGTTGTTCGACGCGTAGACCGATCGCATGTACATTGGGTTGACGCGTAGACCGATCGCCCTCGGAAATAATCCACGCGTAGACCGACCGCGACCAGAGTTGTTCGACGCGTAGACCGATCGCATTCTCGAAAAGTAAAAGAACATAACTTTCTTCTTATCGCATTAACGCAACGATCAATATCAAAACGTGCTTAAAAAATTTTTTTTTTAAAATTATTTTTCCATCGGAATAAAATGAATAAACCTTAAATTTTTACCCGTAGATCGACCTTTTTTTCTTGAACCCAAAAAAAAAAAAAAAAAAT
>CAXAQZ010000531.1:0-66925 GCA_963971145.1 Sussaba pulchella | reverse complement strand
GAGATCGAAAAAAAAAAGTCGAAGGGTGCGCTCCGGCTCGGGGCAATTTTTCACCCCACTCGTAAAACGTTTTGAACTTATTAAAACGTGCTTCGCGGTCTTAACGGACGTTTGGGCACGTGCTCCACGATAGCTAACCGGCCCCGGGATCTACACGGGATTATCCCTATAAGTTTTCGAGCCTCCCCCTCCAACCCCCTCATCGACGCTCGCCCCGTCGCTCCTCGACGTCTTCCCTCGGAAAGAAAAAATTAAGAAGCACATCCATGAGCAGCAGGGCCAACAGCAACAGCAACAGCAACAGCAGCAGCAGCAGCAGCGGCAGCAGCAGCAGCAGCCCGTCAACTGCAGCAGCTGGCGTTGACCTCGGAGACCAGAAAAGTATATATAATACGCATGTGCGTTGTGTTAGCATTTCGACCAAAAATTCATCGGGACACCGTTAAAAAGTACAGCAAACGGCGACATATGGTTTGCCATCGGTCTCGGGTCAACACGGACGCGATGACTTCTTCCTTCATCCCTCGAAACCTCGTCTTCCTCCTTCCCCTTCCCGAGCCATCGTGGCCTCGGACGTTTCTTTAATAAGCTCGCATAACCACGCGGCTGCAGTTAACCGTGACATTAATTATTCCTTGCGATTGTACGTTATTTAATGAGACGGCGGGCACATGGGGGGAACGAGAAATTATTCGGAAGAACGTTTGAAAAATTCTTGGAAAACGAAGTTTATGGGTTTCTTCGGAATTTATTCACGAAATTTTTGTTGATCCCGGGAAAGTTATATTATTTTATTTTTTTCGGGCAATTTTATAATATTTAAGATTGATTTTGTATTAAGTGTTTTATTTGAAATCAAATAGATTAATAAAAATATGTATATTATATAATAAATTATAAATATATAATATAATAAAAATAATAATAATAATAATAATAATAATAATAATAATAATAATAATAATAATAATAATAATAATAATAATAATAATAATAATAATAATAATAATAATAATAATAATAATAATAATAATCCATATTATTTTACATAGATATAAAATAAATAACCTAAAAAATAAAATTGCAGTTACATCTCCCTAGCTGTAAGTGCACCTGTTGCACATGACGGGGGGAAGAGCTTTTCGAGCTTTCGTAATTCCGGGAGACGGTACACAGGACGAGAAGGGGTTTCAACGATGAGCACCAACAGCAGCAGCAGCAGCAGCGGCGGTGACAGCCACAGCAGTGGCAATCTCCACGTTTTATCCTGCTTCTGATGACGGTCGAAGCGTCAAAGCCGAGGGCTTCGAGAATAAGAGGAGGAAGAAGAAGATCGCGGCCCGGTCGCCCCCGGGGCAACGCATAAATACGCCATAAAGTAGGCAGACGCACGTTACGCCGGCTGCGATCTTAAAACACCTAAATTTAAACCACGCTCGTGTATTTCTGGTTGGTTCTGCTTTAATTCCATCGAGAACCATACAACCGGGACATTGCTTCACACAACGAAATTATTCAACGAGAAAGATAAAACAAAATAAAAAACAAATTAAACATTCAATAGAAAATAAAATGAGAAAGAAATAAAAATATAATTTGATAACTAATGAAAGCCCGAAGCGGTGCCACGCCTTTTCGTTTTTTTCCTCCGTCAGACAGATAAGAAACTGGCCGAACCGTGGAAACATCGATACGATGCTGGAAAAACTTCCGGTCCGAACATCTCTCATCTCCCCATGAAAATTCAGAGAAAAGTAAAAGAAAGTAAAAATTAAATAAATAAAAATTTATCAAAAATTTTAAAAGACAAATGAAGCTAAAAATCAGTCGTTCGCGGAGACTCGTTGAAAGCTCGGATTCGTCGTCAACGTCGGGCCGCGGAGTCGCTATCAGAAAGAACCGCGTGTGTTTCACCGAGATACGAACCGCGAGCTGCGGTGAGTGTGCCGAGGCGATAAAATAACGAGCGCACGCGCGAGCGCCGTCCCCGCGACTTCCTGAGGCGCTCGCAAGATTGTTCGGAGCATACTAATATGTACTCTTTTCCCTGTGTTGTGCGCTGAATGGACTTTAGATGGCTTTTGAGTACGTCCAACATATACATGTACACGTACAAACATACGTACATACGCGGATATACACAAATATATACGTTGAATTCAGTAAGTGTTGGGGCATAGCAGGCGTGGGGCAATTGTCCGGTGGACCAATTATCGCTGTGATTACGAGGGTCTGATTAGCCGTGGTTGCCCCGTCGTCGAGTTGCAGAAACCGCGTTCAACCATCAGACCCATTTCTTTTCAACTTTTCACCAGTTCCTCTAATCTCGCTATTTTCGCCATTGCAATTTTTATGGTTTACTTGTTTTATGCTTCGCTGGTTTGTTGCTACTGTTTTTTTTTTTTTTAATTTCTTCATTTATTAGATTTCTTTGTATTGTTTTTTTTTTAAATTTATTATTAGTATTTTTAAATGTGCAAACGTTGCGGTTAACCCGAGAGATAAAAACTCGTGGCTAAGGCGGAGCCCACGACGATTTAAATCACTCGTCATTATCGAGACTGGACGCCGCCGCCGCTGCCGTTTTATATATTCTTATCGCCGACGAGTCTGGCTGACTGCTACTCGACGGCAACAACTGGATCAGCATCCTGTCACAGAGACCTCATTAAATACCCTTTTCTTTTGTTTTGTTGAATTTTTTTTGTTTTTTTATTTTTATTTTTTACAATCGTTAACGATGGTCGCGTTGACACATGAACTTCGACGGGTAATTTGTTTGTAAAATTTTTTTCTTCCGTGTCAAATTGTATGAAATAAAATGATTGACTGAGTAATAGAGAATAATGAGATTGATTGAAATATCATTTCAACAATTTTCTTTTTCGTAGTTGTAGTAGGAATAGTTATTACAATATCAGAATGATAGTAAGAATAATAATCTATAATGAAAAACTGATAATTAATTAATCAATATATTATTGATCAATTGATAATTGATTTAAACATTGATTCTTGATGTAATTCATGTACAATACATATATTTATTATTTCTATTATTCCCAAGCTCTGCATTTGACAAAAATATCAATTTTAATATGTCAAACTTCTTTTTTCCGCTCACAACAATTATGATAATTTGATTTTTACATTTTTCATTACCCAGTATCATCAATATCGCTCCTGGTATTATTATCCTGATTATTATCATATGAAATAAATATATAAAACCGTTACGGAAACATTTCAAATCTTGTTTTACCAATTTTCTTTCACAAGATAATAATTGTCGTTGTATCCAATCGTAAATTTTCCGGTGATTAGTATTTTTTTTTTCAGAGTATGATTGTCACGTGGTTGAAAGGTTTGGATTGCTTCGAAGGGTGGCTCGGTTGATTGTATTGTCCAGCTCCGTGTCGAATCAGAGGGCGTCGTCACGATCGTGATCGTACGACGACCTCTCGAATAATAATTGTTTCTTTAATAGCAAACTCAATACCGGGCTGGTTTTGCTCGTGGGTTCGTTGACCAAGTACAAAGGTTGCTAATAGTACTTACTTTCTATCTACGATGTGCGGGCAGTGACTACAAAAGCTTCCGTTTTTAGTCTAATTATTTTTTTTGTCACAGCTATTAGCCCTTCGAACGTGGCTTTCAGAACGAATATTGGGTGAAGAAAATTCGATTCGTGACGCCATTGGTAACGACGTTGATCGAGGAGTGGCGAAATAGGTTGAATTACGTTGGTGGCTAAAATCGAAATTGGCGAATATAGAACCGAGTAGTTCGAGCAATGAGCAATAATAGATTGTTCCTCTCTCTCTCACGCTCTTTCTCAATCTTTCGTTCTTCGCTGCCTCTCCCGCCCTCCGCGTCTAGGCAATCAAACTTCGGACATGATTGACTGACTTTGAAATACGCCTAGCCAATAATAGAGCCCGTGATTGGTTTATGAATGGTTCTATTTGCGTTCAAACGACGGATTAACATCCAACGAAAAATAAATAAATAAATAAAATGGAAAATTTTATATCTAAACATAATTTTTTTCAATTGTCTTTTTAAAAGTTTTAAATCCTCGAATGGTGGACATTTTTTTTTGTTAAAAAAAAAATAAAATGATTAATATTCGGAAGCCAGTTGAATCAAATAATTCGTTACTTCGGATTTCACGATTGTTGTGGAAAATTTGCGACTATAATTTTTACGATTTTTTTCAGTCTTGAGATTCATTCATCGCAAATTATCCGAAACCCCTTTCGTCCGCCCCCTCCCACTCGTCCGTGACTTCCGTTCGGTAACGCGCGTCTTGCTATACCGCACAACCATTTCTCCGGGCTAATATACCCAGCGGGCCCGGCTTATGCGTCGACAAACGCGAGCGAGTAAGTCTCGTTGGCGCACGTGCGCGCCCAACGAAACTCGTTCGCCCTAATTTTATCCGTCGAGGAGCCGTTCGCGTAAAAATAAAAGTAACGACAAAATCGTCCATGCGACACATATCTATATATATAGATATGTATAAACTCGTTGCAACGGTCTTCCCGGGCTACGATCGAGTATTATCATCAACGAGGATGCGGGAAAATTGTAATTACTGCACGGGACAAGCGAATTTTTTTATATTTCATTGATGATTGAATGATAATGGCAATCATTTATTCGAACAATAATAAGTTGTAATTTTATAATATAATAATGATAATAATAACGTTATTATAATTATCATCTATGATAATGAAAATGGTAGTTAATTATTGTTGTATTTCTCCTTTACGTCGTCATAATATATATAATATATAATAATATATGTATAGTAATAATAATGATTGATGATTAATCGTCTTAATTAATAAATTATTGATGATTAGTCAATCCCCTGATTTATAGATTATTGATTCATTACAAAAAATTATTATTTTTATTTTTATCATTATTATCATCATCATTATCATTATAGAATATAATAATCAACGATCAGACTCCAACAACGAATATTTCTATAAAAAATTTGAAAAAAGCAGAAAATCTCAACCAAAATAAATGACAAATCAATCCACAAAACTGTTTATCAAAGTATCTCCTCCTCCCTTCAAAATATTTCTGTATCTCATCGCGAAGCAATGGTCCACGCAATCCCCGAATTATGACGATCATCAAGCAGATAAAAATAATAAATTTAATTCCCCACGCTCGATCGGACGATTGATAATCCAACGAAGTTGGAATAAAACGAAGAAGACTGGTTTTCTCCAGTAGGTTACTCGGGTAGTCCGGTAATGGTCGTGATGGTGGAACGTATACGAATACAAGACGCGGTAGGGAATAACGTGTACATGCACAAACGCCACGCGCCTGCTCCTCTCGTATTTCCTCTCTTCGCGAGGACCCGCCCGGGGGCAGGAAGTGCACCGCGCTGCAACTTCGACGACGGTCGTATATACTTCGCTGCACTCTCGCGCCTTCGGGAGACGACGTCGCGTATACGACTTCGTCGCGGCTTAAACATCTGTCGCCGAGCGCGCGAGGGTGCCCACACGGATCTCACTCGTTCGTTATTTCCACTGGCCGCGAGGCTTCTCCTACGCCGCCAATCGGGAGCTCTCTCTGGTTCTCTGGTTCTCTGGCTCTCCGGCTCTCTGGATCTGTGCCTCTCTCTCGCTCTCTATGCATACGCGTCGACGATGTTGCGTCGCGAGAGTCACGTTCGCGTGCCGTAACCGTCCATCAACCTAATCCCGGAGCGCGAGAGTGGCAAGAGGGGTTGTTGCATTGGAATTTTCAATGTCAAAGTCAAACCGGATTATAGTTCGATCGTTTCGTTCGATGTCGGGGATCGAAGAAACACGTTTGTGTGGATGATAGACGAAAGAAATAATGTTAACTGATAAGATACAAGATTAAATGCAGGATTGAAATTGAATGTTGTAGTTTTTGAATATTCGATTTACTTATGGTAGTGATTGTATAAAAATAATGATGATTATGATTTTGAAAAGTATAATGTATATATTATATTTAAAAAAAATAATAATGATAATAATAATAATAATAATGATACAGTATGACAAAAATAATTATAACAGAAATATGTACTCAAGTACAAGTTATAGTAATAGTAATTAAATAAATTAATAGTATTATAATAATTTTATTAGTCTTCTTCCAAATATTATAATTGTTACTATAATTATTCCTCTGTTATCATTTCTCTAATTAATTACACAATTCAATCGAATATTTTATAGATAAGATATTCAATATTGTTTAATCTTATCTCTACATTGTTTTTTCGTCCATCATTGCTATTTCATTATATTCTGTTTCATTTGAATCAATTAAAATGATTATTTCTATACATATATATTCACTATTATTATTATATATTGGTGTGGATATTTTTTCTAATTGCCAATTAGGTTGAGAAATTGCGATTGAAGGAACGAAGATTTTTATCGGTACCGCAGTACTCGCTCTCGTCTCGCGGCTCACGTCTCGATTTAAATTTCATTAATTCATGGATAAAACAAAAAAAAGAATTACCTCTGGGCCTGCCGAAAGACTTCATGGCCTTGATTCCCATTCCGGTGTGCGTATCACCTCCGTAATCGACGTACATTCCTTTCACCTTTTCGCTCGCGCACTTTTTCAGTACCAATAAAACAAAACGTTATTCAGAAAGAAGAACCAAAAATAAAAACTACCCTATTTTAGGGTTTTCATGTACACTGCAGCACTGATAAAGGTTTAGAATAAAACTAAAAACAAGTCTACGTAGAGTTATTCGTACGAAAATAAATGTTTCCAAGAGTCTAACCCATGTAGGGTTCGAAACTCGGGCGAGTGCTGGGCCTTTGATGGCAACGCACACTCCAATGCTGGTGCAATACTGACAACCTTCGTTGGTCCAGCATTGGAGAATTGCTGGGATGATGACTTCGGACCAACACTGGCAGTCGGTCTTGCCCCAGCGATGGCGGTCGGTCTTTGCCCATTGCTAAAGCCGCTACTACGCGTCTACCGCAAAGTAATTAATATAAAAATTAATTATTTTTATCAGGGTAAACATTTTTGCGTCAAGACTTTATACGGTGATATTTAATGAATTATTCGACAAATATATAAAAAAAAAAAAAAATCGTTGAGAAATTTTCTTTGTTTATCGCGAAGTGGCAGCTACGGGGTTTGATCCTGCGACCGACGGGACTACCTACCTACCTAAGCTACGCAACTACCTAACTATCTAACGCTTTAACCACTACACCATTCTGACTATATGAAATAGCTTTACTTTTCTTTCCTATTAGGTACATCTGAGATAGCAGTTACGAGAATTATCAACTCATCAGAGGTATCATGGAATAAAGGGGTTTGACCGTTGGGTTACGTATCAAGTGTGCGCGCGTGTGCGGGTGTGGGTCCGTGCGTGCCTGTGCCCCCCCCCCTCCGTCGCGCCGAGTGCGTCCGTCGTGTGTGTGTACATCCCTGCGCGCGTATGTGTGTGTGTGTCTGGCGTCGTGGCTCGCGCTACGCACGGCCCGTGGGTAGAGTGGGGTCGAGCCACCGCAGTGAGCGCGAGTGAGAGAGAGACAGCGAGAGCACAACAGAGTCGAAAAAAGATAGGGCAAGCGGATAGATTGGAACGGAAGAATAAATTTGTAGGATTGATTTCTAGAAATCTATAACACCTAGAATTATTCTAGAAATCCTGATTTCTAGAAATCTATAACACCTTCGTTATAATGTTCCGGTGATCTTCGAGCAAGTCGTCAGGATGGACCAATTTGTTTTTTCTATTTTAAGCCCAGCAGTTGCGGAATTAAAAGGGGCAGTCCTCTTTTTTCCGTATATTTTTCAAACGGTACCGTCCAAAAGCGTTAACAAAGAACGAATTTTTATTTATTTACATGCTGGCTTCGCGAACGACGAGAAAGTCTTTGAGGCAGGGGGCGGGCGGTGGTCGTAGCTACGCCGAACATTGTAGCTGCAACTCGTTACCACGCGAGCCGCCATGAGTCCGTGAGAGAGAACGAATTGGAGAGAGAACGGGCGCTTACGCGTAGGGCGATGTGCGATATGTTTTTCTCGTTCTTTTTCGCACCTTAGCGAGCGCGATGTTTTTCTTGGCGTTATGGCGGAGACCAAACAAGCGAAACGTCGTTTTTTATTTTTATTTTGTTGCTCGATTCGAGTCACAGATAGCCGATTAACGGTTTGCGTCCGCAATTTTCTATTGGCGTTGAATTACAATTTTTCACAAAAAACGGTGAACCTTTACTTTTTTTAATTAATAGAACGGTTTTATTTAGTTCATTTTTTGAAAGTCATTTTTTAATAACTTTTTAAAATTACTTCTCCACACGTTTTTCCGATTATTATGTTCGAATTATTTTCGACACGGTTTACTATGATTTTCTAAAAATATCTTTTAACACGTTTTTCTATAAGTATTGTATTCTTTTTTGTAAACACTGTTTATTCTGTTATTTTTTTTTATTACTGCTGAATATTTCGTTTTCCAAAATTTTTTCGAAAAATATTGTTCATTATTTAATATTAAAATTATTTTATTTGAATCAATTAAATGACAAATTAAGGGTAAATAGTTACGGGCTATACATACGCGGTGCATCATCGGTCGCTATACTCGCCACTTGCACGATCGAGAAAATTCTTAACGATATCGTCGCGTCGACATATATGTATTGGGTCAGTAACAGCAACCGTACATCCTTGAAGAGATACGGGTTTCAGGACTTACCCAGTATTGGCTCTGTACTGGTTACCTATACTTGACCGATTATCGGGAGCCAAGTACTGGCCAATTCTCGGCCATGTTGTAAGTCTCGGTACTGGCTACATGGAAATGGCCCAGTATTGCACCAGTATTGGCAACCGTAAGTCCTCGGGGAGGTACGGCTTTTGAGACTCAACCATCAACGGCCCAGCACTGATTACGTATAATCGGCCGAGTGTCGTGACCCAAGCACTGGCCAAGGCTCGGCCGGCTATTCAGTCTTGGCGTTTCCTACATGGGAAGGTTCTATTATTTTTCCTACTATTTCTCCCCTTATCGAGGGCAAGTCACCCCTCGTGGAACCAACTGTTGGTCCTAGCACGTGGTTCTCCTCAATCACAAGAGCCCCGACCACGTGTTCGACGCTCCTAAACATTCACGCGTGCTCGTCGCGATCCACAAAAAATTCCAATATCAACGCGGCCGAAAAAAGAAAACAAAAAAAACCCGAAAAAACTAAACGAGTCCATATCGATCATTCCGACGATAAATGCGGCGATCGGAGATCCGCACAATGCGGTTGGTCCATGAATATTTATCCCATTATTAATAATAACCTCCTTTTCGATACTCGAAAAGAGAAATTGATTAAAATTTTTTTTTATCAGAAAGACAAAATTAAAACCAAATAATAATTTTTTTATGAGTCGATGATTATTTAACGAGTTGATTTTTTTTTTTTGAGCAAGAAAGTCTTCGTTGTTTTTTATTCGACGGTGTCGCGTGTCCACCATGTGTTTGCTATCAATTCATAACCGCCGGGCGGTCTCCAAACGTTCTCGGTTCCGTTGGAGTCTATTTCCGAATATACCTGCAACGACGATGAGAGCACTTTCCCTCTCTCTCTCTCTCTCTGTCGGATTTTCCGCAACTATTGCGCAACGTACATCTCTCGGGTGCGTCTTTAAGGCGCGGGTGTGCGCGTGTGTGTGTGTACGTAACTTGCGAGTGATACGTAAGACGCCGCGCCACGACGACGACGTCGACGTCGACGTCGACCACGACGGTTTCGAAGCGGTTTTAACCGCGGGGGCGAAGAAAATCGTTTTTCCTCCCCGTTTCGAGATCCGCCCGCGACGAATTTATATATCAGGTCGGCCACGAAGAAAACCGTCTTCTTGCCTCTTGCTTCTTCCACCTCCTGCCTTACTCCTTCCCCTTCTTTAGCGCCGCGGAACGAAGTGGACGCACGGAACGCGTTTAACTCGCCTCGTTGTGGGTTCCCGATTGCCGCACCGTGATATTTCCTTCCTAACGCAATCACCTACACTCGCTCGAGTCTCTGTCACTGTTTTTATTATTTTAAAAAATTTTAATTATATTTTTTCCGCCTCTTCTTTGTGCTTCTTTCGTCCCCGCGCTATTCACGACACGGCTGACGACGTTTTAGATGATTTTTGGTCGAGTTTTTGATCTAGTTTGCTTCGGAGCTTTTACGACGTTCGACAGATTTTTTTTCCGGTACGTTTTATTTTTATTTTTAATAAAATAGAATTTTTTTTTTTTTTCGATTATTTTTATTAATATTATTATTTATTTTATTATTACACGGTAGACAGTGGAGGGCGGAGGTTCGACATTATTTTTTTCTTCTGCCGCACTTTTGTTACATTGAAAGAATTATTTTTTGATTATTTATTATTATTATTATTATTATGCGAAGGACAGTGCAGTGCCGAGATTCGACAATTTTTGTTTAATCGAACGCACTTTTAATTCAATTTAGAAATTCTTCTTTCAATTGTTGCATTATTAATTGCATTATTATTATTATATTACAGCTCGATGCATCTCTTCGGTCCGATTGGCTCCCGTGAATCGCAAAAACTTTGAAGGTTCAACGATTATTCGCGCCGACGAATATTGAGACGAGGACAGATTAATTCCGGCGATTAGACGGAATTATTAATGTGCACGCATAAAGTGTCGTGTGGGATACACATGAATACGTATGTACACACACATATATCACGCATGGATATATTTTTAAGGTGCGATATGTACATCGCTCGGACGGGGGTGGAGTCAACTTGACGACCAATGATCGCACTTGCGTCGCGGCCCGGCATTACATCGCACGCACAAGCCGGGGCCCCCCGAGGGGGAGAGGGGGGGGGACTACGGCGAAGAAGGGGCTGCGGGGGGAGGAGGGGGTGTAACAAACGAGGGGAAAAACGTACGAAGAACAAGCGCCCAGTTATTGTTCTCAGCCCCCGAACGAAGCAACGGCGTACACGAACTTCTCCGATCCGACGTACGTACTCGAAGTACTCGACTTTATCTCATTGCACTTTTTTTTTAAATTTTTTATCTCACTTCGGTCACCAATTTTTGGCACGTAGACTTGTTAAAAATAATTTTCGTTCGGTTTTACAGGCGATCGATGGGTTTCAATGATTATTATTTTTCTTCTCAGTCGTCTCCCATCTTAGGTCCAGATTCACTCGATTTACTTCTCCAATTGTTTTTTTTTTCAATCATTCCGTTGTACGGAGCAATTGGAATACGGCGAGTATAGAATTTTTATTTTCAAAATAATTATTTCCGTTTGTCGTAATTGAAAAAAATTTCGTTCGAAGATTCACTGGATCGAATGGTTTTGGTGCATAAACGCGGGCACATCGAAGAGAAGAGACGATCGCGAACTCGCGTACCGCTGGTAAGTGCGCACGCGGCGCGAAGGGCAACAGAGCACCAGCAGCACCAGCTACCAGCAGCACCAGCAGCAGCAGCAGCAGCAGCAACGGCGGCGGAGACTCGCGGGAAGAGAGACGGTACCGGGTTGAAAGAAAGGACAGAGACGAAGAGAGAGAAGTCGAGGACGCGAGAAGAGAGGCAAAGTACGAGGAGGAGAGTTGGCCGAGAGTTTTGTAGCTGGAGGTGGAGGAGTGTATTAACTGCGGCGGTGTGGCAACGGAGGAGAGGAATCGCGGCAGGAGGAATATAAGAATCGTGGAGGGGGTGGGCGGGAGGGAGGGAAGAAGGGGGGGCGATGGGGGGACCGCGACGAGGGGAAGTTGCTGAGGAGAGACCCGCTGGAAAGAGCTATATACAAGCGGCATATACATGTATACATGGCTAAATACAAGCTATATGCATACAGCATGTATATATGTGTGCGTGTGTATGTACGTAAAATTTGCTTGTGGTAGGAGTTTACGTGATGTCTTGGTCGCACGCGCTTTTTTTCGAATGCTTGGTACAGGTACTTATACTTGCATATCAGGTCTTGGTATTATAATACTTTTAGGGGGGGAGGAGCGAGAAGGGGCCGGGGGGGGGGCGATATAAATGTCTGTACAATGCGATATTTTTTGTTTTTTGTCTCTTTAAGGTGTTGTCGTGCGTTGTTTCTAATGTTTCTCTTTATTTATGCTTCGGGTCGATGGTCGATCGGAGGGATCACGGAATTTATGAAAAGATTGTGAGTGGATGAAGGAAAATTCGAAAAGGTTTGATTCACAGAGAAAGAGAGAGGAATTAAAGTACATCGACTAAGATATTAAATATTAAATTTAAATATAAATAAATAAATAAATATTAAATTCTAAAAAAAAAATAATATAAATATTAAAAAATAAAATAAAATATAAAATATAAATATTAAATTTCTTCGATTCGGTTGGAGATGATTTTGATCGAGATCGTGAAATTATTGTGATAGGAGTGTTGGGGGACATGGATTATTTATTATTTGTATTGTCAGAGAAATTAGGGTAAGGATGGACATAATTAATTGGCTAGTACATAGGATATATGTATATAGGTGCTATTACTTTCTATGTCTCTATATAATATTTCTCTCCCTCTCCGCGGCTATGTGAAACATATTCAAATCAATATATATAAATAAATAAATGAATCTATATATCCATACATGTATATATAAAATTCATATATTGATTCAATAAATTAATATGCACTAATATCGACGATTATTCATCCTCTTCTACCTTTCCTTCCCTCGACAATAATATATATAAAAATTATATTATATATTACGTAAATTGTGATACATAATAATAATAATATAATAGTATTATATTCATTTGAAGAGAGAAAGACACACAGAAAGATGAATAATCGTACGAGATTCGGTACGAGTGTTCTTTCGGTAATTCGAGAATAGAGCGAGACCGTAAAACCCTCCTCCGCTTCTGCTGCTGCTGCTGCTGCGACATTTGGATGTTTCATCTCACTTCAGGGTCTCAAGCGTTTCCGATGCAAACGGCCGCGTGCTGCCGCCGTCGTCGCAGCCATACCGTAGCGCTCTCGCGGTCGTTCCAGAGTTAGTTTTATGAATGAATACCCTTCTCACCCGGCTGTTCTACGCGAGACATGCGCAGCAGCCAAAGCCGCCAAGAATCCTCGTTCATCGTCGTCGTCGTCGTCGACGTCGTTGTCGTCGTCGTCGTGCGTTTCCTACCGACCGATCAACCGCACACACACACACACCTGATACCCCTGTCTCATTCTATCACCCTCCCACCACCACCCCACCCACCTTCCCCTTCCTTCGTCCCTCTTCAACCTTTTTCCTCGGAGAGGTTTCAAACGCTCTCGCCTCTCTATTCTCATCCTTCTCCGACACGCGCAAAACCTTTTCGCACAGCGTACATTCACGTAACCCTCGCACGAAACGTTTTTCAAACGTCTCTCGCACGTCCGGCATAGACCGCGCACTTTGCGAGTTTCTTCGGACGTTCGTTTGGCGTCGTGCAGGCGATGGCTGTACCGCGAGGGCTTTCGTTCCGGAGGTTCCAGCTGAATATCGGGCAACGAGTAATTTTGTACTGGTGCCGGTGCTGCGGCTGCGGGTGCTGCGGGTGCAGCAAACGCGTGCTCTCCTTTTACTCGGCTCCACCAGCTGGGCAACTTCTCGGGCTGCGTCGTTTCATTCATAAAATTTGCCCCCGCGTCGTCACGTCGAGCAAGCGTACGCGTTACCGTTCGAGTCTCGCGATGGAGGACTCATGAGAATTATTTGTCTGATCGATCAGTCGATGAATCGATCAATTTATCGGATTATTTGATTATTCATTGATTTGTTTATTTATTCATTAAGGTTGTTAATTTATTTTATTATTCGTCTAATTTATTTACTTAATAATTTTCGTACTATTTTATTGTTCAAATTCTTTATCTCAATTGAATGTTTTACAATTGAAATTATTTTGAAACGCGGTACTGAACTATTTTCTCTTCGACCGGAATTCAACCGGAAATGCATTTCGTCGCTTGTCCAAAAATAACCATGAATTCTCGAAAAAAAAATTACTCGTATCTGATGATTATTTTTTCGATGAGATTAAAAATGATTCGCACAATTTGCCGCCAGTCGAACGAATCAAAGACGATAATTATCGATCTGACGAAAAAAAAGAAGCTGTAATCATCCGTAAATTTAAACTGGACTTTTGTATGGTTTCGTAAGCCGCTGAAGAGATTGTTACTAACGGAATTATGGTCGTCTTGAATCAACACGAGTACAGCTAGATGGAGGCGCCAGCACACGAAATTGACCAAAGCGAGAAAGCCAAAAAAAGAGCAAAAAAGAGAGAGCGAGAGAAAGAAAAAAAAATAATTGCTATCTTGTAAACAAGTTCCACGATAAGTTCACACGCTCGGGAAGATAGAGCACCCAAATAAGACAAGAAAGGTGAAATTTAACTAAAATAATAATAATAATAATATACTAATTAATATAATATTATTATATTAATGAATTCATTTTATTATTATTATTATTATTATTATTATAGTTATTGTTATAATAAATAATAAATAATAATTTTAATATATTTATAATATTTGATTACTTTTATCGGTTACTCATAATAATAATAATCATTATCATTATATAATAAATAGAATAAATAAATTTAAAAAAAACGTAAGTAATGTTACTACGAGCGGAGAGTGTCTTCCGGTGTTGTGCCCGCTTCGAACGATCCGAGAGAGCTCTTTCCACGCGCTCCATTCATGGACTCGCCTTGTCAACCTCCCACCCTGCCTCTGTCTTTCTCCGTCGTTTCCTCCCCTCGAAGCCCCTCGATCGACCGCCGCACGTTCGCCGTGTTCTCGATGAAATTTTTATCGCTTGCTGCTACCAACGCGATTGACCGGGAGCCAAAACATTTCGTTTTGTCTCATCTCCTTCCAACGTTGCCCCGCGAGGTATACAATTTTTGTCGCTTATCGTTTAACACCGGATGTGATAACAATTTTTCGATGATTTTTGTCAACGACTTCCGCCGCATAATCGATCAGAAATATCGAGATAAATGGATTTATCGAAATGCGGATAACGGTATCTCGTTCGTTGATTCGATGAAGATATTTTTTATTGATCCGAGGGTAAATTTATTTATTTATTTATTTACTTATTTATTTATTTATTCATTTATTTATTTATTCATTTAATGTCTTAATAGGGTCATGAAAATTGTTGGTTTTTCAAATTTTTATTTGGAGTAGGGTAAGATCGATCCTCTCTTTTTTTTAATTTATCCGTTTATTAATATTTTTGTGAATGATTTGTGGCGATTATTGAGTACAGACGTCGAAATGAAGCATCAATTAAAATATATTGATGACTATATTTCGTTGGCTGATTTGTTGGACATTTTTTCAATCCAACGGAAATATATTCAATTCGTCAAAAGATCTCAATGGCGCGGGAAACCCTTTGATACACGATTCGGTCTATTCGATAGTTTTTATATCGAGTGAAAGAAAAAAAAACCAAACTATCGGAGATGAGCGACTGATTAATTATGCGACTATCCGCAGAGTAAATAATTTATTACGGTCCACGAGTCAGCAGCGTTTTGATCGTTCGAGATATATGGCGAGCTCGTATTTCAACTTCTCTCTCTCTCTCCCTCTCTTTCTCTCTTTCTCTTTCTCCCTCTCACACACACACACGAACTTTCGCACACCATAGTCGAACGTCGACTGAAATTAAATCACGAATTCGCATAATTATGGTAACTTAATTAAAATATGCAAAATTTAATTACACGAGTCACGAAATGTATACTAAAAGCTTCAATTCGTTTCAAGGTTCTCACTTGAAACACCATATACAGATACATGTATAATTCGAACCTTGAAACGAACTGAAAGATTTTATATTTCACTTTTTGGGTATGCAAATGATAAAAAAACAAAGAATCGAATTAAAATGATAGAAATAAATTCATTAAAATTCGTTTCAAGGCTCTGATTTGAAGCACGGTACATGAGAAAAAATAAGCAAACGAAACGAATAAGCAAATGAATAATATCTCAATTGTCAGCTGCCAAAATAATTGAAATAAAAATCTGATAACATTTACGAACTCGTTTTTCAACATGCACTCAAAGCCGCGTAATTCTCATAAAAATCCACCGAATTCGACGTCCAGAGTTGTCTAATAATTAACGTTTTACATATAATTATTAATGGAATCACGTAAATAAATTTTATTCTCTATCCCAGCATCCCCAAAGTTTTAACGCTGGCCAATAGCCACCCCCCAGCGTCGAAGAACACTGTTAAAAAAACTAATCAAAGCCTCAGCCGTATTTTATTAGCCGGAAGGGCGAGCGTGATATCGTCACGGTTGAAACGAAGTGGCAAAATTATTCGAGATCGTGGAAAACGTTTGCAGCCTCCAAGAGCGAGATAAACAGACGGAACAGGATGGGAAACAGAACGAAAGCGTTGGTCACGTTGCAAAACGTTAGACGAGAGAGTGTGAAAGATGGTAGAAAGAGGAAGAGAGAGGAATAATTATCAAGACGACGCACAGGCATATAATATATAGGTGTACGTAGATGGCCTGAGGCCGAGCCAGTTTTTGTGAAAACTTTTTGTTATTTTTTTTTCAATTTTTTTGTTGCGTTTATTACGACTAGGAAGTTGCTCGCGCGTTGGTTGGAGGCTTCAATCATGTGTGTCCTATAATGCCCTTATGGAAGAAGAGGGGAGGGGCAAAGAGGGAGGAGAAAGGGGATGGTCTCGCGTGAGAGAGAAGCAATCGAAGTGAACCGATTCAAAGTTTATGTTCGACGTCGTCTCTCGAAGACGAGGCTCGAAAGAATATTATTCGTTGGTCGAAGCGGTTGGAAAAGGATAAAAGTTTAAGAGCGTGAGACCACGTGAAAAGGTTGTAATTTTGCGATGGGTTAGAAAGAGACATAGGGATGAAAAGGGAGTCCACTGTATCGGAGGATGATTTATTGTTTCGCGATTTAGAAATTAAATCGATGTATAAGATTTATTATGTTTTGTCCATGCATTTAATTATTACTCTAATTTATTTCCTTCATTATTTTTTTACCCTTTACTTTCGTTCATTATTCATCATAATTAAATATGATACAATTGAAATTATTACAAAGAACTGTATCGAACTTATTATCTTTGCTCTACTCCAATCTAACCAGAAATCCATTTCGTCGTTTGTCCAAAAATCGCTACAAATTCTCCAAAACGATGAGTTCACGTCCAAAGTGGACCCTCGAAGACGAGGCTCGAAAGAATATTCGTTGGTCAACGACATTGGAAGAGGATGAAAGATGGAGAGCGTGAGAACACGTAAAAAGGTTGTAATCTTGCGATGGGTTGGAAAGAGAAACGAGGATGGGAAGATGTGGAAGAAGACGAAGGGAGAAGATGCGAGCGAGGATCGGGTTCGAGAAAGGTACCGAGGATGTGTCTCTCGCATGCGAATCGACGCGCAAGGACTGACATCATGCGCACCAGAGCGAACGAGGCAGTCGTTGCTGCAGCAACAGCACCAGCAGCAACAGCAGCGATGGTGGTACCGGAGCTGGCGTCATTTCCTCAACCCTCTGGGCAAATCGGCCGAGAGTCACTAGCGTCTTCCGGTAACCTCGTGACCTCTTCGCAATGCAAGAGACACCGTCGTGTCACGAACACACGCTTCCGCTTTCTTTCGGCATTCTCAACGTCGAAGGAATTAGAAATCTCCGAATGGAAGATCTCCAGCTATTGGAGAATACATTTCTTACGTGATTATTTTACTTTTATCTTTTTTTTTCTTGATATTCAAAATTAGTATTTTTTTTTCGATCATTTTTTATTGTTATTATCATATTATTGGTATTGGTTGGTTGGTTGTTATTGGTATTATCGTAGTTGTTATTATTATTATTGTTTTGTTATTTTTATTTTTTTTCTTTAACCTTGTTTCCGTTATTTTTGGCAGTGAGAAATTTAATTTTACAAATTGTTGGTTTCAGTTTGGTTTATAGTTTCATATTCTATTCTACTGATTGTTGTTTTAATTACAATATTTGTATTATTTTGTTATTATCATTCACATCCAGGTTGAATGTATTTTCTATTTTCAAACTTATTTTTCTATCATCTCATTATTTTCCAAGACCTTCTCAACATTTTCCGATTGCAAGAATAGCTGCGGAAAAATTATTCACAATACCATTGCAATTTTTCTACCTTAGATAAAAAATAAAAGTTAAAAAAATTCTCAACGTGAATTGAGAAATCTTTCACCGGAAGTGCAGACGCACGCCAGGTCGTTGAGTAACGTTGCTCAAAATTGAGAGGATTCTTCGTCCACAATACCGTGGCGTGTATTCCCCCCCCCCCCCCATTGCACTGTGGCTCTTGTGCATGCGTGTGTGTGTGCAGAACGCTGGGTACACTTCGTGACGTAGGTTACTCATTTGTCTTCGCTTTTTTTCCCTTTTTTATGGGTCTTTATCTCTTTCTCTCGCGTGTGTTGTGCGGTGAAAGTCGCGGGTTATTGGGTGAGACGAAGGAAGCAGACGCGGGAAGAACGAAAGAAAAATAAGAAGAAAAAAAAACAGAATAGAAAGAAATCCCGTGCTTTCGTGTGTCGGAGAGGCGCGAGCGAAGGAGAGATAACGGGTTGTTTCAGAGTTTGACCGACTTCCGGTCGAGCCCCGGAGCGGACGAGAAGAAAGCCCCCCTCTCCGATCGATCGACTTTTATCGGTACGAATCGGCGATCTCTCGCGCGATACTCGAGTTCGAGATTTCACGGCGATACACTGGAATTATCGACAAATATATAGATATATGTATGTATTAATACGATCGAGTGAAAAATATTTCAATTAATATTCAAGAAAGGAAGAACAAAAATATTTCACTCAATTCACGGTTCTGATTGATAAGAAATTTAATGATGAACAGGAATTCAGATAAAAAGTATCACGATTGTAGTAATTTTTCTTTTCTTTTTTTTTCGCGTTTGCTTTACATTTCTGTGCCTTCAAGGCAAAACCGAATGAATCAATTAAAAAAAAAGATTGAATCAGATTCTTGTGATTAAATAAAAATTGAACATACAGGAAGAAACAAACGAGATCGACCTACCTAAATAAGTCAATTTCGCCGGAAAATCGAATGAGCCCAACCACAGCCTCCAAACCACAAATTTATAAAAAATTCCAAACTCATGTTTACCCCGAAAAATTGTCATTTCTCTCCAAGTTCACTCAACCGAGTTTTATAATCTCGAATTTGCGGGTTCCGTCGTGGTCCTCACAGGCGCGAATTCTTTCCCACGGGAATCCCGAGAGCCCCGTCGTCGTCCGTCGTGTCATCGTTATCGTTTACAAATTCGCCGGACCCCTGTCTAACCTCGTCTCTACCATCCTCCGGCGAGAGAAGACGGGGGGGCCGGAGGGAAGGCTGGGATCCCAGAGAGTCCCCAGACTCCGGCCAGGCAGTCTCCCTTCCCCCTCCCCCTTCTCCCCGCCCTTCTCCCTCCCCCGAGCAGCGTCGACGAAACTTCTTTTTCGCCGGTGAGGTTTCTCGCGGTTCTCTCGCGGGGCCACAACTCGCGCGCACAATGAATCCGTCCTCCTTCTTCTCTCAGGCCCCGGTTTTGGGCCCCAAGATATAATGAAGCCGTCTCGAGGTTTGCAGCGTAAGACGACATGAGCACCAACGATCCGGTCTGCGGTGGAGGCGAATAAGGCGCGATTTTTGCGTTTGGCGGCTGAACGAACCGTGTAACGTACAGCGCTGTACGCATAATATTTTTTGTGCGTGAGTGTGTGTGTGTGTGCGTTTGCGTGTGTGCGGGTAAATAGGTGTATGTATGCGTGTGAGTGTATGCATAATCGCGAGCAAGCCACCGAAACGCGGTCGAGATTACCCTCGAAAAACCAGTTCCCGGGTTTGCTCCCACGCTTCCCGTTAACCGCCCGTACACGTATATTCGTGCGATTTTGGTCATGTAGATCACCGGCCGTTGAATTTGATTGAATAATGTTATGGCCGGATTACTCGGGCGATGTACAGGTGAATTTACAGAAATTATGTGAATTTTTTATATTTTTTACTTTGTAAGTTTTTATTTTATGAATTTTTTAGTTCTGTATTTTGAGAATTTTGTGGTTTGTAATTTTTCATCTTTTAATTTGTCGTTCTCTGTTTTTGTATTTTGTAATTTTTAATTTTTAGTTTGTAAATTCTGTATTTTATTATTTTGTGCCGAATATTATCCGAATCGGCCGACGCGAAAAAAATTTCAGAATAATTCTCGTTGAAAATCGATTCTAAACGATTGTAGAAGATCATTCGGAAAAAAAACCAAAAAATAATGTGAAACGAAAGGTAATTTAAAATTGCGCAACAATATCGGTTGGGCTTGTCTCGGGTCTACAGTCGATGCCGCATGAGCAAATATTGGTTTTGCAATTAGCAGTCATAATTTGCAATTAGATTTTTGTCGCATTATGATTATTTGAAAAAAAAAGATAAAAAATTTAAAAAAACGATAGTCATGGCGGGTCATCGATCGAACGATACGTCGAAGGGTTTTGCCTTGTGCACAAATATGCGCATGTGTGTGTGTGTGTGTATGTGTGTGTGTGCTTATGTTTGGCGTGTTCGACTGGGGTTATATACCGTTATATCATGATCGACTTGCAAATGTCACGATTCATTAAGTCGGAGAAGTGTCCGACGTCGGGTAAGTCGATTCGCGCGCGCGCGTCCGCGTGACTCGGCCGTGTACGCGTCGCTTTTGCGGGCTTATAACTTCGCAAACCAAACGTTACGTTCGTGCCGGTGTAATTACAAATGAACATGTCATTAGACGATCGCACGGCAATATTTTAGCATGATCGGTCGATTTATCCCGCGGTCGCGACGTCCATCCTGCTGGATGAACAATAATCACCATTGCCGAAACGATGGCATCGAAATATCATTGTTTTCAAGATTGTTCTTAATTTTCATTAATTATCACAGACGTACGTATGTGAACCTATATTTCTTGTTACTGTCATTATTATATAATAATAAAAATGTATATTTAGAGTTCATAGTAAAAATAATAATTATTATTCGATAATAATAATAAGGAAATAATAATCGTGTAAATGTGATCATTTATGTGTTAATTCATATGAATTATTATACAACCTCTATATTGAACGATTGTCAATTATTAATCGTTGAATTATACTAATAATAATAATAATCATTATTATTATTATTAATTATAATAATAATTATTATTAATATTTATAATAATAATAATTATTATGATAAATATATAATAAAAATATAATAATAATAATAATAGTAATGATTATAATTATTATATTTAATAATAATTAATTTATTATTATTATTTCTATATTAGTGTTGTAATGATAAATTATCATCTAATTTCCATATCGAAATAAAAGGTCTATAAACATCGACAAAAACATACAATATAGAAATTGTTATGAGTTATATTAGCTATATTATTTGCTAAATAATAGAAAAATTCATTATTCGATAAATAAAATAATAATAAAAATAGATACAAATGAATAAAATAAAAAAGTGCGTAGAACCAACGTCTTTCACAATGTTCCGAAAAAACCCTGGTATGTTCGGGGGTGGGTTGGGAATTTTTCGACGTCTACTTGCATTACATCGAGAAATACCGTTCCCGGGCCCTCTCTCTCTCTCTCTCTCTCTCTCTCTCTCTCTCTTTCTCTCTCTCTCTCTCTCTCTCTCTTTCTTTGTCTCTCGAGTCCGGGCCACAAAGAGTCCTCAAAGATAAAATAGCATCGGAGCGAGGGAGAAAAAAATGGTGACGCGAAGGTGGAGAGAAAAGGAGATAAAGAGAGAGAGAGAGAGAGAGCATGCGGGGAAGCCCCGTGGAAGGAGCGCAAAAGTGGAGAGAGGACACGGCTCACGTAGTAAGCGTAGTAAGAGCGACCGGAAGCCAGAAGGGGAAGCCACTCGAGGGAGGGCAGGAGGCCCACCGGAAACGACCGTGGCCCGCCACCGCCGCCGCCGCCGCCGACACCGTCACCGCTGTCACGAGAGCCTCTCTCTGTGACTCTCCGCGCACGGCCCAAACGACGATGAAAGATGTAATTCGGTCGTGAGACCGACGAAGATGAAAAAGATCGCCGGGGCTGCCCTGCGTGTCCTCGATAAACCAAAGACCCCCGACCAAAGCGAGTGGGATGTACATAAATTGATGTATATGTATGTCAGACTGGCCGTTGGAAATAAATTGTGTCCTTCGAGTTCGGAAATCTGAAGTTGACCTCAAAAAATGAAGAACCTCCGCATTTTTGACCTTTATATTAATATTGAGGGGAGCCGGCAATTTTTTGTTGTCTCTTGATAAAATATTGACGTAGCCTTTTAACAAACGCAGAAACTCTTGCTGCCAATTCAGTGCCAATTTTTAATCCTTCAACAAAGTTCCGCCTATTCTCAACATTTGCGCATGGTCAAAAAATCAATATTAATTTCGAAGCTATCGCAAAATTTGAGGGACCGTGAATTAAATAAAATAATCTATTTCCTTATCATGTAATTGTTCAATGTCCTTAGAATTAATTAAGAAAATTTAATCCCCATACAATTCCAAAAAAAAATATTTAAAAATCATTAAAATCGTATTTCATTTGAAAAAATTTTAATTCACCGGCGCCCCTTAATATTAAGATAGAAAACTTCATTTTGAAAGGTATTCTCTTTCTCTAGGTCAACTTTATACTTTTTAAATCGAAGGATAACATTTTTTTGGAACGACCAGTCTGATATAATACAGATATGTATAAATTAGGTATATATAAATTCGTTGTGTGTGGGTGGAGGTAGTCGTCGTCGATGTTGCGAAGCACGCACGATTTCGGTGTGAAGGAGACGGAACGAAGCGAGGTACGAGCGAGGGAGTCAAGTTATTTTGGGTGCGTGCGCGTGTTATATACCGCAATCAGAATGCAACAAGTGACACACGCTTGGCTTCCCACTGCTTTGGGTTTCATTCCCCTCTTCGCTCAAAATTTTTTCTCCCCTCGCCGTTTCGCTTCGTTCGCTACGTTTCACGACTGTACTTTATCTCCGTACACTAGCGGCTCTCACCCCTCCGTTATATTTTTCGACGAATGACTACGTTTACGTGTAAATCACTGACTCGGAGAAATTCACGGAGCACCGGGAATTGCTCGTATCTGATATGAACACACGACTATATTTTTTATTTTTTTATAAATTAGTATTTTTAATTTTATTTCGATGGGAATTGAGAAAAATTTTGGGCGGACGAGGATTTTTTAAATTTCTTGATTGGAAGATGGAAAATTGTTATTACTTTGTTGACGACGTTTTGTATTTTTTATTTATCGATTTTATGAATATTATCGATGATTGCGATTTTATCGGTGAATTTATTATGACGTTATTATAGCGTGGAGAAAAATTTAATTGCTTGAGTTATGAAAATTTTCGACCAGACTATAGTAAAAATAATTTTTTTCTCGTGCAACAAACTCCGATAAATTTTCCATAAATCAATAATCATACCAAAATCGTTCGATTACAAATTTCTCAGGTACACAAAAATTCCTAAAAAAAAAGTTTCATTTCCTTACGAGGTTTTAGCCTCCCAAAAAGATCGATTCCATTAATAATTCATTTGTTTTTAACTTCTCGGCATAGAGAAAAATAAAGCGAAAAAATAAATTTAAAAAATCCGTCATAGACAAACGTTTTGAGATTTCGAGAAAGGGCATGAATGGAACGAATTTCGTAAGTCGTCGACGGTGTCGAACGGTTGGGAATAGATCACATTCGTATGCAACGTGGCGGCCAGTCGCGTCTGTGAAAAACGATAAACCGTTGGTTCGTGAGCTCGAGAGAGACGAAACGAGAAAGAGCAAGAGACGGCGGGCAACACAGACGGACCGAGAAACAAGAAAGAGAAGGAAAGAAAAGACCGGTGACGAACATACGCAAACCCAGAACAAGAAGAAGACGAAGATGAAAGGATCTAAGAATCGCGCGAGACAACACCGGTTTCTCTCTATTTTATTTTTTTTAATTTCTATATATATTTTTTTTTTACTCATTCTTTCTGCTCATCTCGCATTTTCGTCTCACTCTCGCAATCTCGTATTCCGTTCCTTCACCAACCCCCTCGGTTCGTCCCATTCACCGAGTCCACTTCGTACTCCGCTACATTATTGTTAGACAACTCACCGTTTCCGGCGCTATCGCTTCCATACGTGTTTGTCATATATTTACGTTCGTCACAGCGCATGGACGGCACACGAATGCGCTACCCCACCCTCTATCCTCCACCCCCTACTCTCCCCTGTTCTACCTGTGATCCATGTAACGACAAAAGTGGTTTTAATTTCGCTTTTTTCACGATGTTCCAACAACGCCTCGGGCCATTATTGTCACCATCGATCATTCGATCTACGAGAATCGTAGGAAAAATCGAAAATATAAAGAAAGTCAATAACCAAAATAATAATAATAATAAAATGTATTACATTGTCATTGAATTTAAAATTATGTAAGGAAATGATAATATATATTATTTAAAAAATATATAATAAAATTATCATTATTATCATAATAATAATAATAATACGTCATTCAATTTATAATAATATGAGGAAATAATAATAATAATAGTAATCAAAGTAATAATAATGATAATAATAATTAGTTAGCTGATTATCAGTTAGTTAATTATAATTAGTTAATAATAATTATTAGTAATATTATTATTATTAATTATTATTATTACTTTTATTATTATAAATTCAATGACGTGATAAATAAATAAAAAAATGAATAAATTATAAGAAAAATAATAATAAAATTAAAATAATTCTAATAATTACATTAAAATAATTTTTTTTTTCCTCTAACCAGCCAATTATAATTATAATTAAAATTATTATCATCGATATCATCATTATCAGACAAAAGTTGCAGCTTATTTGAATGAGAAAAAAACTAAATACAATTATTATCATTATTTTGTTTTTTTTAAATTTGATTATTATTAGTTATCGATTTTTATTCTATATTTCCCTTTTATTATTATCGTTCTAATATTTGAAAACCTTTTTAAAATGATAATAATGATAATAGTCTTTGGTTTATGCATTGCAATGGCGATAGTGATGGTAAATATCCGTGCGCACCTGTCTCGCCAGAAGCTTCCTGGAGTCTTACGAACGAGCTATGAATCTCTGTGTAACGGCAACAGCTAGAGAAAGAGATACCCCGTGTACAGTGACTCCGATGCCGCACGGCTAACAGATCGTTTCCGCCGGTATCGGGATTTCGCCGGGAGCGAAATTTATTCATCGTCAGTTTCTGTATGTTTCACGTGCGCGCGCATCCACGGGTTTTGTTACGAACGAACGTGCGAGTATTGTGATCAATCGTCGGAATCACGGCAATCTGATCGACACTCGAGGTTTCGGGCGTTAGCTGATAAATGTACTGATCGTAAGATTAAATTGTTGAGGTGTAATTATTGTAAAATAAAATTATTAAAGTATTCTTATTGTAAAATAAAATTATTGAGTTGTAATTATTGTAAAAATAAAATTGTTGCGCGGCAATTATTGAAAAAAAAAAAATGTCCGAATCGGTATCAAATATAATAGTTAATTTATAATAAAAGTTATAAATGCAATTCTAGCAAGATAAAATTGTCGAAACTCAATTATTGTGAAATAAACTCATTGAATTGGAACTATATTTGAAATAAAAATTGATAAATTTCAATTACCGTGGAATAAAATCGTTGAACCGTAATTATTGGGGTAACGAGATCGTTGGTGGGATAAATAATTGCCTATAAAAAATGTAAAACTAATAAAACATTGACAAGGACACACAGTCGATGCACGCGGTGTATAGAAACGTCGGCAGCGGTAACGTATATGTAACGAAAGCGCATCTGACGGTACGCGGGCGCGCGGGAGCGGCTTATTAACGAAGCACGAGACCGCCGACGATCCTCGCGATCGTCATTACGTAACGGACTTTTGCGAGACCGCTCGCGAGCGCAAAGAAAGAAAACGACGGTGAAGTTACCGAGGCATAAAGCTTGAAAAAGGGGGTCTCTTTCACTGTCCGAACCACGTGTGTGTGTGTGTGTGTGTGTAAATGCGTACATATATCTGTGGTTTGGAGGCAAAACCGAATATCTCTATAAAAATGAGTTTTCGAGAAATAACGATTTTACGTCGCGAACGCTCCAATCGCAGCGGAAATATCGATTTCGAAGATAATAATTATCAGGTTGCACTTAGTTTTTCGTTACTGTTCAGGATAACGATCGGTAAAATTAAAATCGTCCGTAACTTCTGGATAAAAAAAATAATGTTGGACTTATTCGGTTTTGATTAGAAATCATGGATTTATCTGATTTTGCCTACCGGTGCGAGACAATTAATGATCGGTATGCATTTTTAAATTACGAAATTTTACTTCACTGATAGATGAGAAAATGGCTCGTAATTTTTGAATTTCTATCCCTACCAAAAAATCTTTCATAGCGCTGGAAAATTTTTTATCCTGATTTATAAGCCGTATCTTTTTTTTAAAGGCAATTTTTAGATTTTGTAGGACCTTCCACCACTGGGAAACATTTTTACCAGTCATTAAATATTCGATCAATCGAAGACCATTTTTGCAAAAATAATTTAAAAAAAAAATTACACAGACTCATATAAAAAATTTGACTTTAAACCCGTGAACTATTATTTGACATAAGTTGACCGTGTTGGTCACTCGATTCTGTCGGTCTTTCTCGCCCACTTAGTGCAAACCCTAATTCTGTAAAAACTCTAAAATAATCTACAACTATTCTACTTTCCGCTACGATCGCTATCCCATTCATCCAAAAAAAAAAACGAATGCCTCAAAAAAATACAAAATAGCCTCAAACCCTCATTGGAGTATGAATTCTTGACCACCCATCTGACCCACGTACACGAATCCAAGCTCAAAAAAAAATCCCTACCGCTCCTCAACCCAACAAAAACGAAAAATCCCTAAAAGTCATAAATTTTCGAGGCCGTTCCACCAGAATGCCCCGACAAAGCAACATCGCGAGAGGCTCCGCAGCCACCAATCTTCATCCGTACATTGCCCACCGCGTACGCAAAGACGATCGCCATCGCGTAAAAAAATACAAAAAAAATCAAATCACGCAAATCCAAGGGAGAAGTAGCACCGTCGGAGCGCCAACGATTCTTCGTTGGAAGCTACGCAAAGAAAAAACGAGAAAAAACCGAAGGTGGAGCGGCGAAACGACGAAGAGACGGGGGGGAAGGCAACGAGGCACCGATGGAGGGATGGATGGACGAGGGAGAAGGCGGGGGGGATGGTCGGGGAGGCGAGGAGTCAGCGAAGAAACAAGAGGGCGAGGGTCGAGGGGGAGTTCGCGAGAGTTCTGGCTGGGTGAGCGCGCGTCCGGTCATTAACGGAGCTTATCTACATGAGCACACCTCAAACTAACCCAGCCGAACCTCGGTTACTTCTCGGGTCGCGCACCAACACCGCGCCAACCATTGGCTACCTGTTGCACGAGCTTCTCCATTGGTTCTACCATTATTCCCATACGTTTCACGTACCATCCTGCGACTATCACACATACGCAAATTTTTATCCGATGCCAACTTATTCGTATACGCGTTTGTTCGTTTCTTCTCGACTGCGAGGTTTTGCATCGAACATTTTGTTACGTTCGTCCTTTTCTCGATAATGGTTTTTTTTTTCTTTTGGGTTTCTCTTTTTTTTCTTTTCGTCATCACTGTTGCATGCATGACTCGCGTTATTTGTTATTTCACCGTTTATCCGCGTATGTGTCGTTGGATCGGTGGAAGAAAAAATTCCGTTGTTCGTCGAAAAGCCGAATTAATATTTTTCAGGGTTTGATGAAGATTGGCGCGGAGGAAACGACCTCTGTTTGATCCGTGACCGTGATCGAGGTCGAGGAATGAAAATTTATTCAGGTGGGTTTTTTTTTTTTTTTCGGTGGAGACGTCGGTAGATGGGACGATGGGCGGGAGAGCGATGAGTATTCGTTTGATTGAAATGTATTTGGAATAGTTTTATTGATCAATTGTGGAACAATGATTCGCGCACATTATTTTTCATTGTTGCAGAAATGGTAACATTTTTTTATCGATGCGTAATAATTGATTGTAGTTATTCGTTTGTAAAAGTATTTTGAATATATTTTTATGAGAAATGTATTTGAAATGGTTCATTAATTAAATTATCATGGATTGTAATTGCTATTAGATATTAGAATCAACGTTGAAACAATAATTTAACAATTATTTATTATTATTGAAATTAATATTTCATATTGAATAAAAATTATTTATTATTATTGCAGAAATGTGAACATTTTAATTGTGGCATGACAATTGCACGATGATAGTTATTTGTTTGTAAAAGTATTTCAAATACTTTTTCATCGAATTAATGCCCGTCCCTGGGAAAGAATGGGAAAATAATTCGGAAATGAGGGGAAAAAAAAATTGTTGGGACAAAATTGGGGTTGATGGGATTTTAAAGGTCGACGATTGGACGACAGAAAATTTCCATCCGATGGGTTGATTATTCGGTTGAATTCTTATCTGTATCTTGGTTTTTTTTTTGGAATCAGTCGTTGAAATCTCTCGCCGGTGAATTAAATGTACGGCTGGTTAGGGGCGGGAAGAGAGGAGGGCGATGGGTATCGATAGCTGTAACGTCACTCACCGCAAGCCGGTAATTATCGTAGCATCGAACGCTCGTGAGTTCACCAACCAAGATTCTTACTGTCACGTGACTTACCTGCAAACAGAATTTAAAAAAAAAACAAAAATTTTAATACAACGTATTTTATGGATAATTGTGGCAAAGATGTATACATTGTAACATAAATATGTATGGGAGATAAAAAAACCCCCACGGTTTACATTACATTTGCGCATTACCATTACTCAACACAATCGTATACGGAATTTTTCAGTAACGAGCAAGAAAATTGTTTCAGACGCTTCGGGTCTCGTATTCGCTTGAAGCCATTTACAAGTTCTTGAAACTTCAATGTTTTAATTCTTTTCTCTTTTTTTTTTACCACACAACGTGGACCATATGGCGATGTACAGTTTTTATACTGGATTAAAGAAATAACGGTAATAATTTCGCTTCAATTTTCTTTTCAATCATTTATATAACAACATGTATCGAAGTATTTTCAATTCTTCTAAAAGAGAAAACAAAATTAAATTAGATAATTTATGATGGCTTTACCATAGATTATATCTAAGAAAATACAAAACAAATAAGTTAGTAATAAAAACTAACGAAATTGGGTTTGTAAAAAAACGAAGAAAAAACATAATACCGAGAAATACCCTAAATAAACAAATTTTGGCTCGATAAAAAGAAAACAAACAAAATAAATTATACAAAAAAAATAAAATTAAATAAAATTAATAATAAAAATCAATAAAATCGAGCTCAAAGAAAACAAAAAGAAAAATGATACCGATAACCCAAAAACTAAACAATACTAAATCCGACTACATGTAAAATAATCGAAATAAAAATAAAATAAATAAATACTGGATAAAAAAAAAGCGAAATATGATATAAAAAAATTGAAAAAAATTCTCTCAAAATAAGAATGCCCTATAGAGATGCAGAACAATGCGAAAAAGTGGAGAGAAAAGAGATAGCGACAGAGAGAAAGAAAGAGAGAGAGAGAGAGATAGAGAGGTCACACAGAGCGTGGCTTCGAGGGCAGCGAAAGAAGTGGAAGCACGGTTGGCTGCTCCCGTCGACGAGCCGAAGCGCATATATACGAGTAGTGTGCCAGCCACTGACGACCACAATTCCGTCCACCACCGTGGCACCGTCAATATCGGCCCATTGGCCAGCCGACAACCGAGAGCCGAGCCGAGCGAGAAGCAATGCTCAAAGTGGGTGCGCCGTTTCGTTGTACACCCGCGCGTAAAGTTAAAAAAAAAAAAAAAACAACGAAAATAACAACAAAAAAAAAGCATTGGTACAAAACCAAACACGCACGCACGTTTCTTTCGCCCTATTTTATTTCCATCCCCTCTTTCGGTTCTTTCGTCTCTTCTTCGATAGCCCCCCGCGCTCCTGCCGCGGCTTTATCAGTCTTGTTATCGTCCTGCACGTATCGGGGCTTTATGATAAGGGGCAGGACTGAATATCGGCCCATGGGGGGTAGATTTAAAGGCAACAACAATGCTTTAAAAACGCGGAATGCTCTTCGGATCGCTTTTGGATGAAAATTACTGATATAAATAATTCTCACCGTGCAATTATCATTTGCCTCTTATTCGTCTGATACATTTATAATTTTTTTCAGATAATAAGAAAGATTTTTTATTCCATACCGTTCTATTGTCGCAATATTTGAAATAAAAATAACCTCTCGTCAATCAAAAACAAATATTATTTTAAAATAAACCTCTTCGCGTTGAGAAGCCCATAGGACCTCTATTTATGTAAACCACGAAAACCTCAAAAAGTGCTAGATAACGAATTACAACCCCCACTTCAGACTTTTTCATCAAAAAAAAAACCCCGGCCGCATTGCATTGAAAAGTGGAAGCTGCATCTCGTCCGCTCATCTTCGCTTCGCTCACCGTCGATCCGTCATCGCGTCCGATGGCAATCAACCCCTCGCCGCGTGTACCACTCACTGGAGGACGTTGCAAAAGGAGGGTGGATCGAAGGAGGAGGAGAGACGGAGGGAAATTGCGGCGTCTGTATTAACCGTATCTCATTCGCTTTCGAGTCGCGACTGAGAGCGATTAATTAAATCGTGGTAAATAGAGATCCCCCTTCAGACATTTCGAACGTCGCCACGAGGCATTGCCGCGATTGAGAAACACCCTATCGGGATTGTAGGACTCGCGGCGGACTAGTAGTACGTGTAAACGGTGCGGCAGACGAGACCGAGGTGACAGAGCAGCGCTAATCGACGCCTCGGGCTGTCATTAGTCTACAACCCGGCACTCGCTCTTTCTCCATCTCCATCTCTCACGCTGTGTCTTTCTGTGTTTCGTCTCTGATGCGTGTGTGTGCGCGTGTGTGCGCGTGTTTGTGTGTGTGCTGCATCGAACGGTAAATTCCCGTTTGTCGCAAACCTTTTGGAGTCCTCGATGCTGCTTCTGCTCCTGTTGGCGATGGTGCCGATGCTTTGTGAATGATGGACCACGCTTGATCAAAATTACTTTGGCCTTAAATTAAATCGTCCGGCTGAGATGGAACGTCGAGGTTCGACGTTGGCGATGTTTCGTCGACGGGTACTCGTTTGATTCGCAATTCGAACCGTGGCCTTTGTTCTTGCAGAGAAATCTGCGATCGAGAACGCGCTTCGACCATTCTCTCTGTGTGTTTTCGCTGTTTTTAATTTGGGTTGATTTATATTTGCATTCGTATTTAAGTTTCATTTTTCTATATTGGATTTTTGTGCATTGATATTTTTTTATCGATTATTTATATTTGAATTATAATTTGCATTTTTTTTTCATTGGTATTTTAGGGGTTTTGTATCGTAGAGGAGAATGTTTATGGGATCACTCGCGATGATTATAAATTCAAAAATAGCTGAGAAAGACTCTTTTTGGATCTCTTCTCTTTTCAATTTGTTCTCATTTTTATTCGCATCCCTATTTAAGTTTTATTTTTCTATATTTGATTTTTGTGCATCTCTCATTTTTCCAATTGTTGTATACTACAATTATGATTCTTATTTTTTTCCATTGATATTTCAGGGATGTTGTATCATAAAAAAAAAATCCTTCAGGAAACCCTTCGCGATAATTATGGGTTCAAAAATAGCAGAGCAAGCTGAAAATTCCCAATCAATCTCTCTCTCTCTCTCTCTCTCTCTCTCTCTCTCTCTCTCTCTCTCTCTCTCTCTCTCTCTCTCTCTCTCTCTCTCTCTTTCTCTGACTTATAGCCATTTTTATTTCCATTCCCCGGACACATCAAAGTATCCTCCGAACGAAGTACAAGCGCGAAAAGAATTTGGCCCTGTTGGAAGCGGGTGTGCGAGGTATAGGTGAGTAGGTGGAGGTTGGTAGGTGGGTAAATGACGGTAGATGAGTATCGCACGCACAATGCGGGAATCGTGGGAGCTCGCGCGCGTTCGCTCCCACGCCGAGCGTTCGTTCGGTGGTGCACCTTCGGCGTCTGCTATCGTCTGGATAGAGGCCGACGAAGCGGCGTCGTCCACGTCGTCGTCGTCGTCACACGCGGGGTCTCGAACGTCGAGCTATCCCGGGCGAGCTCGTCTCACCGGCCTTTGCCGCGAGCTCGCAACGAACGAGAGCAGACCGCGAGCTTACGCGAACCCTTCGCTCAAAAACCGCCATTGGGGGTTTTTTTTTTGCAGGTACGAGCGTCAAGAGGGGTTCTCATCTCGTTAACGTATGCTACTCTGCTTGTGCTCGCGCGGTGAATCATACGCGATAATTACGTTCGCGGTCGTTTTTTTTTCTGTTTTTTTTTTGTTGTAATTTATCGCCGGGCAACAATGGAGTCGTCGATCATGAGATTTCTCGGGCAAAGAGGAGGAGAGGAGGAGAGGTATGAGGTATTCTCGTTTGTTATCTCATGGTGGGGGGTTTTTTTTTTTTGGTAGGGAATTTGGAGGTTTTTTGCGAGGAAGTTGCGAGGAATTAATTATTTGCATTGTTACGGATGTTGATGAATTGTTTTGAGAAATATTTTTCTGAAAATGTGATTAAAAATAATGCATTGACTTAACTGCATGAGCTGTATTGGAATAATGCGAAGAATAATGTTGATGTGTATGTATGTATCTGCATTATTGAAATTTAAAAAAAATGTATGGATATTAAATGGAGGAATATTTTTTTCCGTTCACTCATGAAAAAACGTTCTCGTCTGCATAAATTCTATTCACGACTGATGAAGACGCCGTCGCGAAAAGTTCCATATATGATCGCAAATTTGAACGTACGTCTGAGGCAATCATATCCAACGCAAAAAAAAATTCGTCAAGGCAAAAAGCCCGGAAAGAAAAAATAATAGAAGAAAAAAACAACAACAAAAAAAACGCTGTGTAACGCACGGTGGTCGCATCGTTATCCTTGGGACACAGGATGGACTCGACCGTGCCAAAATAATTGGCATAATAAATATTAGCTCGAAAAAAAAAATTGCGAAACCAAAAGAAAACAAAAACAAAAAAATAAAAATAAAAATCTAAACATAAATATTAAAATGATCTATAAATGTAAATAATGTATAATGTATGGATATAATAATTAATAAATATAAATATAATAAACAAAAATAAAAATATAAATAAACACAAAGAGTGAAGAATTTTCATGTATCCTCGACTTTCACATTTATTCCGTTCTTCTCGACTGTCACAAGTTTATTCCACGTGGGATGAGCCAACCAACCGCGCCGTTTCAGCACGCAATAATAGCCGTTTACGAAACGAAACAATAACTATTTGACGGAGCGTCGCGGGCGGGGGGGGGGGGGGGAAGAGGGAGGTTATCGAGGGAATAGCGAGAGACGAATACACGGGACAAGGGCGAAAATACATGTAGGTACGCTAATGGCAGGTGCACCTGCGACATGCTCATATTCTCACGTGTTTGCGTATACATCATACCACGGTTTTCGTCTGCCCAGTGCCCTGCTGACGACGAACACCTGTAACGCCGAGGTGACTTCGCTTCCAGAACGATATATAAATATATAAATATACATTATATATTAGTTTACATGGGACAGAACGTATAGTCGTAAATATACCGTCTGAAACGATGTGCATCGCATACGCACGTATAATGGGCGAGGGACGAAGGAGGGAGGGAGAGGAAGGGGGAGAATCGGACACCCCTATCACACCCGACACGTTTCACTTTATATAACAATTTCCCACACTCCGCTCAACGTCTGTTTAATAATGTATCGGGGGAGATGCCGAGTCGTACAACCGAAACTCACCTCACCGGCAATTTATCCATAATCCGACGCTCCGTTTAACAAGATACTTAATTTTTTTTCTTTTTTTCTTTCATTTTCTTTGTGGGAGCATGAGTTATTAGATTGTGGTCACGTTTCGATGAATTTTGGGGGGTTTCGGACGGTTTTGTGATCAAACGGAAGGCGCGGGGTTATTTGGTTTTTTTTTTCGGAGAGGATTTCGATGCTTGGAAGAATGAGATTTGATGCGGTGAATGATATACGGTTGACATTTTATTAATCGGTCGAATCGTTGATCTCGGAATTGTTAAAATTGAAACAATGTTTTACGAAATAACGATCCAGACTTCTAAATTGAATTTATGTCATATTGATCTATCACTTGTCTTTAATTTGATCAAATTCATATAATTTGTTCAAACTGATATGAATATTCCATGTAAAAATATTAATTCCGTCAATTACATCAGTCAATCAAAAATCGATTATTTTATCCTCCAACGTGTTATCACAAATTCTTCGCACTAACGTAATTCATATAATTATTTCAAACGACACATAATTCAATGCAAAACCACTTCATCCTGTATCAATCAATAAGAAAAAATCGTTTTCTCAACTTCTAATAATTAAAAACTGTTTTTTTTCGTCCTAGTTCCCAAAACTTATTTTTTCCACGTTTCCTGAATTTTCCATTGGTTTTAATTCGATTAAAAATTATTGGGCTCTGTATAAATTGGCGAAATAACGAGCGTGTGTGTGTTTTTTTATTCCAATGGCATCAACGAACAAGCCGTACAGGACAGGATAGAACGGAGTCATGGAACGAGGTCGTCGAGCACGGCGAGCACGGTGTAACACCAGTGTGACGTCACCGTGTCACGGCTCGCCGGGCACTGGTCGCGCCATTAACGTTGTTCGGGCTCCCGACGTGTAATCGCGTGGCCCGGCGAGCACGAATAATCCACGGTGCCGCTGCTGCTGTTGCTGTTCGCTCGCTCGTGTACCTATCTCGTGAAATAATGGCCACATGCCGAGAGAGATAGAGAGATAGACAGATAGAGAGAAAGAAAACCACTCGAGCTGATCCGCACTTTGCAGCATTGAGCCAAAGAACGAAGAGATAACGCGCGACATGATGAAAAAATTTAGATATGTGGGGATAGAGAATTTCTTTTTTTTTCAAGCTTTTTCGTTACACTGGGTGGAATCCACCCGTCGATCAATTGACGATGGTTCGCCTTTCTGTTTTTATGTATTTAGGAATTTTTTTGACGGGCTGCTATTTTATTTTTTATGAATGAGCTTTTTCGTATGTTATTTAGAATAGTTGATGCATGTTCTAGAATTTTTTTAGCCACTTTGGATGGGTTGACGGTCGTTTGCTGCTTCTCTATAATAGGGAAGTTAAATACGAGTAGAAAATATATAATCGATGCGGCGAACTGTGGGGCGAGAGTTGAAAGAACGATTTCAACCACAATTCCCGTGACTTTAAATTTTTTTAAGATTTTCAACGTAATTTTTTTCGTCCAAGTCATCCCTACAAAAATTTTTTTGACCATATTTTTATCTGTAACCAATAAAAAGATACGAGCGTTTGAAATTTTCATGTTCCTCAAAATTCGTAAAATTTGAGTTGATAGTGTTACTTAAAAACTGTACAAAAATCGTTGAACAAAAACGATGACTACTCTTTTCGATAAAAATATTTCGAATGGTAGAATTTATTTTGCCAAATTCACATCACCCGGTAAAACCTGTACCAATGTTTGATGAAACTACCCATACATATGTATGGGTATGTATGCATACATGTGTACACGTTAAAGCCATAAAAGAACAACACGAAAGGACAATTATCTCCGACGACTGCGGGATTCGTATTCATTGTTTGGGAATTTATTTTTCGGCGGTACGACCCAAGAATATATAATTCGTCGTTCTGAAACACAATGTGCGAGGTCCCGGAAGACGGAAGCTTCTCGCTTTTAACTCTCATGTTAATCATTCTACCGCCACGGCGAAAACAAGAAAAAAAGAAAAAAAAATGTTTACCAATTTCCCGTTAATCGGCGAGGATTCAATTAATCTCCCACATTTTTTTGTTCAACGTTTTTATTAGAGTTCTGATGCGCGGAGTATACTTTTGATGATTGGATTTACGATGGGTCTTTTTTCCTTTCTGTGTTCGGTGAGACTTGATTATAGAGGAATCGAGTAAATTTTTATTCGGATGATGTTTAATTGAATGAATTTGCTGAATGGGTTCGGTAGCTAATTTCATGCTCGATGTAATCGTTAAAAGCGTTAAGAATCGCTCGTTTTTCTTATTTTTCTCGAAACGATTGCTTTTATGAGATTTTAATAGGATATCGATTTTTTTTTATTAAACATTCTTGTACAAATAATGGCGATTTTTTTTTCTTAAATAAACTGGAATTTATATTATTTTATTAATCTTCAATATTCCAAAAAATAAATTTGCGTCCTCTTCTTCCAAAATCCATTACTCCAATTATATCCCACTGACTCGTCGTCTCTTCAATTCAAAATTTCCGTACAAATAACAACGATTCTCCATCTTCCCCAATAAACCAAAATCCACATTATCTCATCAACTAAAAAATTCCAAAAAACAACAACACCGCCACTCCTGTCAAATTAAATGACCTCCCTTCAAATTACATTCGAATCAATTCATCCCCTCTACAATTCCACATTCTCGCGAAAATAATAGCAATTTTCCTACTCATTCAACAAACTTCAATCTCCATAATTGTCTCAAATTTGTATTATTACGGAAAATAAGCGAGCGGCTCGGGTTTATCGGACGAATCGAGTCGAGTGAGCGATTGCCACAGAGAGGTACGTCGCTGTTGACTCGTACGGCACGAGAATTGCGTAGGTGTTCGCCAGGCGTGGTTGAACGGGGGCGGTTGCTGCTGCTGCTGCTGCTGCGCCGTTGCTGGGGGTTCCCCCGCGGGCGGGAACGTCGCGGATCGGGGAGCAGAGTTCACGCGGCGTAAACCACTCTGCGGGGAGTCCCCGGTTAAAACGTGTGCTCTGCCCAAGCAGCGAGCGGTTAGTTGTGCTCTCGCTTGCGGTAACTCCGAGGCTCTTCCGAGCGTTGGATACCCCCGAGGCTGAAGCTGCTGCCGGGGCCGTTCGAGATAAAGAGAGAAGAGGGAGGACCCAGAACCGGCAGAGGAGAGGAACAGGATCATCGAGGATTGGACAAACGAGACTCCACCCGCTGTGTTATCTTCGTCCAACCTCTGCACCCACGCGGATTAAACTACGTGAATTACGATGACCATCGAGCAACCGATCAAACTCGGTGTACGATTATTCTTACGCTTTGCGAAACATTTTTGTTCTAGTTTTGTTGTATTTTGGTGTAACTTTTATTGTATTTCGTTGGTATTCGATTGGATTTTGTTTTGTGAAGATAATCGTTGAAAATATGTTTCTTTCGTAATTTAGTGATTGAAGTTTAAATCATTCTGGAAGAAGTTGGAAATAATAATTATGAGAGATTCTGTTGAGATTACTTGGAAAAAAAAAGAATTTCAATATTTTGCAGGAAAAAATGTATCTATGTATTTTTTTGATGTTGAAAAGACAAGAATACTTTTGATCATTGAAAACAATACGGATGAATTGGTTTTAATTTAGAAAGAATGATTGTGGATAATCGTTTTTATTGGGATATTTATCGGAATGATTTTCCATTCGAAGTTTGATAGACTTTGATACTAAATCGAAAGGAAATATTGAGTCATTAATTGCTTTGCCCTTGCTGCAGTAAATAATTCTACCTAATCATTGTATGAGTGTATCCCCATAATTTCTCGAAGATCGTATCGGGCATGCCGGTCGAAATTCAACGACAATAAATTTTATCATTCAATTGTTAAAGAAAAATGTATTTTCGTCCCAATATTCCGTAAATTGTAATTTAATCGAAGATGGAACACGATTTCATGATCAAATTTACGACGATAGCATTGTCGCTTTAGGCGTGAAAAAAAAAAAAATTTCTTCTTCGAACGAGGGTGGACTGTAGCGAATAAGGGATGAATAAAAAAGGGAGAATAGTCGGAAGGGGAAGCAGTAACGCAGTGCGGGTCTGATCGAATTTACAAGAGAATTCACAGAATGGAAAAGGTACTGCTGCTGGTTGTCTGGACAGCAGACATTGACCAGGCTTGGCCGTGAAATTCAATCAAATCGAGATCCTGATGGTACGTCCTCGCCTCTAGAGCGCTTATTACGATCTTCTTCATCCTCTTTTTCTATCGATACACTCCATGATACACTCTCTGAGTAATCTACACTACACCGACACAATCTATGATCTCTGATTTTATTTTTTTTATCTACTCCGCTCTCAAGACCCCAAGTTACGCGTCTACCCATCATCCCGGTTCTCGTCAACGTAGCCAGCAACGAAGCCCTCACGTCCGCGAGAATGAACCAAGAAGCCCCATAAATCAAATTTTCTCCAAGATATGCCAGAGAAAGAAGAAAAATAGCACAAAATAACGTAATTTTATTCATGCAAACTGAAACTTTGCCAATAATTCATCCTCGTTGCCTTCGCATCCGCGATATCACGAGATAAAGAAATATACATGTATACATATATCAGATGGAAAATGCTGGTTATTTTCGTAAATTGTTGTTTTTTCATTATTTTTCAATCGCACGAGTCTACACCAGACCCCCCGCATATCATCATCGACGAACACGAAATCTTATCTACATCCGGATTGATGATTCATTTTGTCACCCAATCAATCTTATCCGGCGTAAAATCGGAGATCTTGAACGATAAATACACGAACGAAGCAAGAATAAGTTTAATAATATTTAAAAAATAATAATAATAATAATAATAATAATAATAATAATAATAATAATAATAATAATAATAATAATAATAATAATAATAATAATAATAATAATAATAATAATAATAATAATAATAATAATAATAATAATAATAATAATAATAATAATAATAATAATAATAATAATAATAATAATAATAATAATAATAAAAATAATAATAAGGGCAATTCCGCGATGTTAAAGCATCGTAATACCGTTATACTCAACATGGCTCGCGGCAATCGGTTATAATCCGATTGTACGTTTGGATTTTTTTTTCGTTTTTTCTTTCTTTTTTTTCGGTTATTTTTTTCTTCAATTTTTTTTTCATATTCGTAACCATCGTGCTCGACGAGCTCTTCTCTCCTCTGGCGCAATGAACATCTCCGAACCTGTTTCTCGCACCGTTCGCGGAGATCCTTACCTCGTATCCTCACTCCTTACTCCGCGAGTAAATTCTTACTCTCTTTCTTGCGCTCTTCCCCTCGATCCCTCTCACTCTCTCTCTCTTGCTCTTGCGCTCACTTCGTGTTCTCATGGCTTTGCTGCAGCATCTCGAGTACCCACCGGTACACATATCTCGATGTTCTACCCACCGGGAGTTAGGAACATTTATTTCGTTCGCGCAACAAGCTCGAGTCGTACAACAAAGTCGCAGCAGAAACTCGTCGAATTCAGTGGATAAAAAAAATAACTCTCAGCGGGTCCGAGTCTGATGAGAGAACAATTTTGGAGACTATGATAATGCTATCAACGCATTAACGATCGAATTTTTCGATCGTTAAATTGATTCGTCGGAATTGCGAGGATTCAGGGAATTATTGTCATTATTATCATTATCATCGATATTAATGTAATAATAATAATAAATAATTATATAATAATAATAATAATAATAATAATAATAATAATAATAATAATAATAATAATGATAACAATGAAAATAATAATAATAATAATAATAATAATAATAATAATAATAATAATAATAATAATTATTATTATTATTATTATTATTATTATTATTATTATTATTATTATTATTATTATTATTATTATTATTATTATTATTATTATTAATCATTATTATTATTATTATTGTTATTATTATTATTATTATTATTATTATTATTATTATTATTATTTTCATTGTTATCATTATTATTATTATTACTTCAGAATTAAATTTCCAGTATAGAAGATCCCACAATGAGCCCCGAACAAATAGTGACGCAAGAATAATAAAAAAAATCCATCCATCCGTGAAAAATAAACATTTTATTTGTATTTCTCGAAGTTATCTAAACAACGACCACAGCATGCCTAATTAAGTCAAATTTGAAGGCTTAAATTCGTGACGAACTTCTTTGTCACAGCGGGACTGTGTAAATTATTCGGTGAGCCATTTAAATATCATACAAATGGTTATTCATTTTATTCCGTCTTTCTCAATCTTTTTCATCCTATTCTGCGTTATCCTCGAAATGTTAATTAAGAATTCGAACCGGTAAACATTCTTCTTTCTCTCTCTCTCTCTCCCTCTTTTTCTTCGCTTACGTGCGTCCATCCGTATAAAAGCTCGTCCGCAACTCGTGGCAGAGAACGAATCGTTGATGAGAGACGAATGCTCGTTCGTTCGGTGCGTTTCGTGTTACGAGAAAAGAGGGCGAAAAATACGAGTTTCGATGCGCGAGAGACGTCGACCGCGCTAATTGGCCATTTCGCGAAAGAGAACGAGTTAATAGGGCCATACTGGGGCAAAATGGCACACCTGTGCATGACAAAAAACCTCTACGGATCAATACGAGATGCGTAAATATATTGTTTGTCATTCGAACCTCGAAATTTCAATGATTAAACGGAGCGAAGGAGAAAAAGAAATATATTCAGGGGCAAAATGAACCATTGTTCGGTTCGAAAAAAAATTATGCAATCACCCTCGACTATGATATTATCGTATTAGGTTGCGCACATATGTCATATATTCGCCGGTAAGTGGACACGATTTTTACTTTCCCTAAATTTAGAATTTTCTTTAATATAGAATTATCTTAAATATCGAATTTTCTTGAATATGGAATTATCTTAATTATCAAATTTTCTTGAATATGGAATTATCTCAAAAATCAAATTTATTACTTTCCCTGAAATTTATTACTTTACTTGAAATTTCCCTGAATATTGAATGTTCTTACAGATAAAATTTTCTTGAATATCGAATTTTCTTGAAAATATAATTTCATGGAAAATCAAATTTTCTCAAACACAAAATTTATTCTAAACCATCGAATTTTTCTTTTCTACAATGTTTCCGGTATGCCATTTCGTCCCCGCCGGTTTAGAACACTCAACCGTGCCATATTGCCCCGTGATCGAATACACGACCCACTAAGAACCCAAAATTCGCGGTGCATCCCGACACGCGAGCTACCTCTCATTATCAACCGTTCGTCTCGTTGTTCTACTAAAAACCGCGATGATTGCCAATTTAATTAGCCGCGAAAACATCGCCTCGAATTTTTTTCTTCATCTCGTTTCATAATCATCGTATTATTATTCTCCATCTTCTTCTTTCGCGATCGAGGCGAACGAGGGATTTACAAACGCAAGAACAACCGTCGAAGGGCCATCGCACAAGCCGGATGCAAAGGATTCCCAGAGGAACCTGCATGTGCAACTACGTTGCATTTACGTCTATATATATATTTTTTTTTCATATACATATATTTACATAGTATCTAAATATTAAGGGGTGCCGATGAATTTGATTTTTGTTATCTTGTTATAAAATACGATTTTAATTATTTTTAGATTTTGATTTACAGGAATTTCATTACATTTTTTTCATTTATTCTAATGGTAGGTATTGACTCCATGATAAAGAAATAGATTATTTTATCAGTCGACAATCACTCAAATTTTTCGAAACCTTTGAAATTAATATTGATTATATGTTAAAGGATTAAAAATGGTGAATGATACTGCAGCCTAAGCTGAGAGTTCGATAGCTGCGTCAATATTTTATCAAAAGACAAAAAAAATTGCCAAAAAAAAAACTTGATTGATCTTCTTTTGTCGAGGTCAACTCCAGACCTTTTTTCAACTTGAATGAAATACTTTTTCAACACCCAGTCTAATACACATCTCTCTATACACGTTCCGCAACCGCAACGTAGTTGCACTTTCAGGTTCCTTCGCGAATCTCCCATATCCACATATACACATCCAAACGCACGTACGTAAATAACTCACACGATCGTATATCAGCGCCGGGAGTCGTCGATTTCCGGCTTAAGAGCTCTCTTTCGCGACTGGCAAAGCATGAGACACTGCGAGAGGGCGCCGGCGCGGCTGGTGTGTGTGTGTGTGCAACAAAACGCTCGCGGATCCCCGAAGGCGAAGGATCCGTGAGACCGGGATGTGGGATCGCGTAAACCAGTCGGATATTAGTAACAACGCGAGAGTCATACACGTGAACGGGGAACTGCGCTATAGACAGATTGCGGAGCGACTATTACGTCTATCCGCGGAGGAAACGCGCCGTCCCTTTTTATGCCCGGAAGCCAGCAAATCAGGTGACAGTATCGGGATAGTAACCTGCGCGAAGTCTGTTCGAGATATTCGCGGAGTCGCGATATAGATATATGTTTGGAGAGAAATATATATTGTACGGTGGATGCGGCGAGCAATCGAGCTGACGGGACTTCCATAGGCTTCCCATAGACGTCCATAGGGTGGACGTGTATAAATATATTTGTATATCTATGTTTGTGTGTATCGTTGAACGGACCGGAAAACCCGCGAGACTTTCACATTGATACTTGTCACGTGAATGAACCACTCGTGGAAGACTCGGAGTGCTCGATTATCTGGCCTTTGGTCGAGCGATGGGCATTGAAGACATGGGAGATGGGAACCGGAGCGAAGGAGTCCCTTTTTATGGGCATGTGAAAAAATGGCGTTGGATAGATCGACGAAGGGGCTTGCAGTTTCGTCGATAAGGTCTCTGTTGTTGCCAATTGAATATTTTTGTTGTCATTATTATTATTATTATTAAATATTTTTTCGCACTGAGTTTTATCATTGGACGTTTTCCTGTTTTATTCTAATACTTTGAAATTGAATTATTGTGTAATGCTTGTCGCCATTCTTTGATAAATCTAAACGGAAATAGTCGAGAACATATTTTTCGACAGATTTTTATAAAATATCCGTTCATTATGTAGAATGATTAAATGTGGAAAATCGAAATGAATGTTTAAAAATTATCATTTCGCTGCCCGTCGTTGGTCATCCGTCAATTTGGACTATCACCGTGTTTTCGAGAATGTTAATCCAGCGAAACTAATTACACGAGTTTATAATTGATTGCTAAACGGCGAATTGAATTTCATCGTATGTTTTCAAAGTTTGAGGTTAATTGATTGTTCATTAATTCGGCAGAGTCGATAATCGGGAATGGTAATGCAAAAGTAACAATAATAGTAATAATAATCGAAAAAACGAAGAAAAAAATGGTGAAAAATATTTTATCGATTGATACAGCTGTGATGTATCGAATTGATTTGTGAATAAATTAATCGAAACGATAATGGGAGTCGCGAATGTCGAATGTTGTATCAACCCCAGCGGGTTCAATGACTCTGCGGCAGGGATTCGTCGTCGGGCAATTTATTTCGTCGATAGAACCTTCTTCGACACCGTTGAGTATATATCATTGTGAAGGTTTGATCAATCGCTGCGCCTTTATTGTGTGCGTCTCCGCGGGACCCGTCGACGCGGAGTTCCAGTCTTGGACGGCGAGGAAGATGGAAAATCGCGAAAACCATTGGGATGCGAGATGCGGCGAAGGAACGACGTATAAAATGCGCGCATGAGCTGCAGGAAATATATATAGTATATATATCTATATAAAATACTGCACTATTCCACTGGAAGGAAATATTCCAGCGGCCATTGGTCAATGTGCCCATAAGTGATACTCTCTTATGGATTTTACCCCAGCTTTGGATGGTAATGAATTAAAAATAAATGAAGAAAAATGATAAATAAAAATAATTTACAATCGGCAAACAATTATTTGGTAGAATTTATCGACTCTTGTTGATTATTGGAGCGTTGACCCTAACTGAAAATTATTTATTTATGATGCGATCGTTGTTTTGAGTTGAAAACATTTTTGCAAGCGCTTAGTAATTGTTGTTAATGAGAAAAATTTCATTGTGGACCCAAGATTGGTAAACTCTATTTTATAAGTGAGCGCAGTATCATTTATTCCACTAAATTATTTTAGATATTTAATCCTTTTTCTTATACACACTCTAATATATAAAAAGAGATTAGGGTGATTTTTTTCTCTGTCCACGAAAAAAATACATGTAGGGTCATCTCATTCCACGTTTACGCCGTTCCTCTTCTGATTATCATCGAATTCATTCGAGCCCTTTCAAAATAACTAAAATATTTAATATTTCCAGGGTCTCGCATTGATTGTGGTTGTTTCAGAACCTTATATAGGGTATTCTACGTCTACCCATTTACTCGGCAATACTCTACTCATTTCAAAATTATTTTCCAAAATCATTAGTTACAAATACACATTTACCCATCCATTCGTAACGCGTCAATCAAATTTCTACATAGCCCGAACTCGTTCTCCAGCGAAAAAAACCTCGAAAGAAACGATCCACACATATACGCAGCTGAGTCGAAAAAGACTCGGGCGATGCTGCAGCAGCATCAGCAGCACCAGCATCAGCAGCAGCGGCAAGCAACACACCAGGGGATCTCAAGAGTCAAGCCCTCGAGCTCGTTTCGTTCTTCTCTCCATTCTCCATCTTTCTCGACTTATAAATAAATCTCGATCGCGTGGCTCCGTCCCCCACCACGAGTACGCTGTACGCGCGTACTCTCGGGGTCTCTGGAACCCCGCCGCGAGTTTTACTCCGTTCTCCTTCGTCCTGACTCCTCCGACCCCGTCGAGCAACTCGCTCGAGCTCCCCTTCTCCTCGGAAGAGATCCACGCGCTTCGCCACACGACGACTCGCGCGACGTGCTCCTGCTTCCGATGCTCTGGCTTCGCGGATGCTTCTGCTTCTCGCGGATGCTACGGCTGCTGTTGCCGCTGTTGCCGATGCCGAGCTGCTGTGTGATCTCGCGGTACGGTCGTCGTCGTGTTCCTCTTTCTCTCGGCATCTTCGCCGCGCCGAGCCGGTTGCACAGGTGCGCGATGCTATTCAGGATGCTGCGCCTGGACCGAAGAACTCGCGCTACTCACCTCCCTGCATCGACCTCTCTGTACGCTTCTGCGTTTTTGTTTTTGTTTTACTTCGAAGAATTTTTTTCTTATTTCTTTCGACTCTTTTTTTTATTTTGTTTTGAGGTTTTTTTTTTCTTTAGAGGCTCGACCGTTAGGCTACGGAGATTCTTCTCGATTTTGTTTCTTCTTTTTTTTGTATCGTTATCAGAGGGGGATATCACACTATTTCGATTACACGTCGATATGGATTTCTTACGCTCGGAAGCGTTGAGGGAAGTCTGGAAGCACGGTTGTGGGCTGTGACGGGGTTTGAAGGTGGAATTTTTGCGATTGCGAATCGTCGTGGAGAGGATTATTGGTGGGTAATGGTCGGGGTTATTGCTGCGTCTATTGCGATACTGGTTATTGGATTTAGTTAATTGCAATGATTTATATTTCGTTTGTTCTTTCGTTTTTGAAATTTGGAAATTCGATGGATTTATGGCGCGAAATAATGAGTATTATTATGTGAACGACATTTTTAATCATTCATCACACAAATATTTTGTGTTTTTATTTATTTTATTCTTGTATTATTCTAAATTTAATAATTCAATCTATGGATTTAATGCTAAAAATGATAATTCTAGTTGTTATTGTACAAATAAAATTATTATTTATTTATCACCCAAATATTTTGTTTTCATTTGTCTTATTCTTGGATTTTTTTTCATATTCATCATATAGATTCTAAAATTCTTAATCTCGATCTATGGCAAAAGAAAATCGCTGAATATCTTCGAATAAAATGTTTCTCCCTCTCCCGAATTTCCCGAAAATCCTTCAAACCCATCACTACCATAAAAAAAAAATTCTTCCTCTCAAAAGAAATGTTTGAAAAATAAATTCTTCAATTCTAGGTAAACAAACGTGAATGCCTTAGCGATCAAAAACGAAATACCATCGCTTGATGCTTCTCTCTCTCTCTCTCTCTTTCCTCCCTCTCTCTCCCTACGCCCTGACACAAATGACTTCGACGTCGTCAAACCGTCTTCGATCGTCGCATGAATGGGAAACCCGTCGACGAGTTTTCATTCAACGTATCGAATAGCGATCGAGACTCGAGAGACAGAGACAAGTTGCACTTGCGGTCTCGGGGTATTCGCGTCACCGCACAAAACGCCCGAGCCCTCGAACGTTCTTCCCGGTCGATGGGTCTACCACGGGGGCTGTCCCCGTGCACTGCCCAGAAGCGACCATCGCCATACAACCACGATAATATCAAAGTACGAACGCCGACGACGGTCAGACGGTGGCTCACAACACGTGCGTTTTTTTTTTGTTCACACGTTGTTGGCTCTAACGAGTTCAAGGAGCGAAGGATTGTGGGAGGGGGAGGGGGAGGAGGGAAGGGCAATATATATACGGCGTTCCTTCCGTTCTACCCGAGCGTACCATAACGGTTGCTCTCTCGGTATTATTACACGCCGATGATGTATATAATACATCCAGGAAGACAGTCATCATCGATGCACGTTAAGACGTTATAATGTGGTATCAGTATTAGCTGTATATATATGCGTGTGTGTGTGTCGTGAGTGTACATATATTTTGACAGGCGTCTCTGAATCTTCCTCGAGATCCGATGGGACTCGAGTGCTAAGTAAGACTGGCTTTATTACATACTATATCGTGGTAACATCCGGAATTATGATGTATATTCCAATATATGTGTACGAATTCGACCGGGATGGATAATTTTTTGATTCGTGTTACCCGTAGTTTGATTGCTAAAAATATCTCGAAATCGAATGTTTTTCAATGGCAACGTAGATATATGTTATGGGAAAGAATAGAAATATATTGTTGTAGGAAAAAATGAAATTTTTATCTTCTATAACATATTTTCCTGTCTCTCCTTCTCTCTTTCTCTGCAGTATGTAAATTATTATGCATAAGAAAATGAGAGAGAAATACAACAAAAGATATATTTATTATGTATATAATAATATAATAAATATGTAATTATTATACACTTTTCTATTGAAAATCATTCAATTGCAGGTAGAGTTTCTGTCAGATGAGCTTTCTACAGCCAACGAGAGTTATAAAAATATTTATTGTAGTCAAAAACTATTATAGACAAAAAAAAATCATTTTTTTCTGATCCACTTTTCTCGTACAAAAAAGTCCGAAAACCTCCGAATCTCATTGACAGCATCAATCATCAAAAGCCTCTCCAAAAATATTTCCCCAAAAAAGAATCGTATAAAAAACGAATTCGACTCCCTCGAATTTTTCTCTCGCATCCGCATTCGTTACTCCGCGATAACAAAATCGCGCGGATCGTTTCCGAAGTTTCGAATCGTGCGTTTACGTTCGGCTTGTGTTTGTGCCACGCGTCCGTTTCATCCAGATGAGCATTCCACCGTGAACCGGAGAGAGGCGAATGGTCCAGCAGCATCACCGTGCAGCCCCAGCACCAGCATCAGCAGCATCTCGGCAAACTCGGTTGCTCGAAACACACTACGATAAGGTTCCGTCTCTCTTGCTCACCGATGACCTTATACTTGTTGGCAAAACCTGTTCGCCCCCCCCCCCCCCCCCCCCCCCCCCGGGTGTTCGAACTGCCTTCGCTGACGCCGCGCGCCACCACCGATGCTCCTGATGCTCCTGCTCGGATGCTTATACCGCTTCTCCATGATGTTGCCGATGCTTTTGCCGCATCTACTGTTGCTCCTGCCGATTTCGCTGCGGCTGCTGATGCTGCTGCCTTCATCCGCGACGCCTCCCGGCGGAATCAATTATTTATTTCGTTACTTTTATTTGTCGAACGACCGAGCGGAGGCAACGCTGTGCCGATGATCGCCGCTCGGTACTCCGAGCTATAAGGACGAATTAAAAAAGACCGGCAGCTATGCTCGCATTCACGCGTCTCGCGCACTCTCTCACGCACCCTCGGCATCCTCGATTTACTCCAGATATACCCGTTACCGTCAATTGCCTCCATCACGATACCCATCGACCACATCGGAATAACCTTCGTGAACGAGCGGCCGTTTTTTTTAATTTTTTTGGGGTGGCATTTTTACTAATTATAGAATTTTTTTGTTGGCGTTTTTGTTTTATTGGAAGATCGAATGACGAACCGAGACGAGAACGTAAGGAATTGTTATATTTTTTTGAGCGTTGGGGGTTTTTTTTTTGCGTGGCGCTTTTGAGGAGAGGTTTCTGGACATTTCTTGGAATGATCGAGGGATTTAAAGATTTTCGGAATGATTATTCAAGAATCAATAAACGAGTTTTTTTTTCTTAGGACCGTATTTTATCATAGAATTGTAGAATTATTGGATTTTTATTATAGAATTATATTCCAGGATTTCGTAATTTTCGATTATAGAATTATATTGTTGAATTTCTTCAATTACTATTTTAGGATTATAGAATTTTATTCCAGCGTTTCATGATTTTCAATTGTAGAATTATGGAATTTTATTCTAGAATTTCTGAGTTTTTTTATTATAGATTATAGAATTATAGTCTAGAATTTTATAGAACGTAACTTCATTCTAATTTTAGTTTTTTTCTTCGTCTTTTCCTACTATAAAATTAAGAAGTCCCAATTTCCATTATTTTTTCTCATTCTGCGGAATAAGAAAAATAAATTCCTCAGACCCTTTCGAAATGATTGACGATGAAAAAAAAAAAATTAAATCGAATGATATCGCACCTCGTTGACTTCGACAATTGGATCGCGAATTTTGCGTTCACACCGACGCATGCGCACAATCATCGCAACGAGATTGAAAGACGCGATTAAGACGTAGTATGATAAAATGTCTCCATCCTCCGGCGCCTGTGGAGCGCGGGAAAAATAAATAAATCACACACGAGCCGTTTGTGTATGTTCGTACGTACGTGTTGGTGTTTGTGTGTGTGTGTGTGTGTGGCGTGTACAAAATGAGGTATCGTTAAATCCCATTTGTTACCCGTCTCGAAAGCGACAAAGAAACCCTTCGAAAGCCATTATGTCACGTTATAATAATGATGAATTTTACACTCGGCAATTAACGCCATTGTTTGACTTTCCCTTTCGTCGTTGCACCGTCAGACGGTTCTCCTTTTTTTTTCTCGTTCTTTCGTTCATTCCGCAACTTTCAATTCGCTTTGACGAAGCGCGCGTGAGCGTGCGCACTCTGACTCGCAAACTCCGGAATAAGTTTGTCTGAAATTTTCTTTTGAAATACAAAAAATTGCTATTCCTTTTCGAATTAATCGCTTCGACGTCGATCTCACACGTCGAATTATCGTTGATTCGATAAATTTGGAAATCGAAGACTTCCGGAAACTCGAGTAAGAATTTTCAAAAAAAAATTGAATTGAAAAAAAAAATTAATTGCGAAAAAATGCTATAAAAAAATTGAATATTAAGAAAATGGGATTGAAATAAAAATTGAATGTGAACACAATGCAATTGCAGAAAAATTAAATTGAAAGAAAATGCAATTGTAGAAAAATTGAATGAAAAAATAATAGAATGGAAAAAAAATTGAATCGAAAGAAAAATAAGATTGAAAAACAAAAATTGAGAAAAATTTCTATGAACAGGACAAGGCGAGGAAGTCGATTTCGCAAGCGTGAAATTCATTGAGAAAGGAAGTCGATCGAAGCCCATTGAGAGGGGGTGGGCGGGGGGGGTGGAGGAATTACGTTCGCACGGATGGATACGTTATGCACACTCGGGTAAAGTATATCCAACGAGTCGCGAGCGGCGCAGCTGACCGGTAGATCGTAGTAGCGTAATCTCATTCGAGTCTTTCATGCTTCCCGGGCCGGGAAATCGGTGCCGATAGTGGCCAAGAATATATCTAAGACCTCTCTCCGCTATGTTACATGTAGAAAATAGCCCGGGGGCAAAACGAACCGTTTAAATGCTAGACGGAAATCGGGGGCGAAATGGCATACTGCGAAAATGAAAAATAAATAAATAAAAGGAATACAAAAAATGGGTTTTTGTAGGAAGTGGTGGAAAGAAGGTTGGGATGAACCTAGCGACCGATTTGAGACGTTCAGAAGCTCTGGAGTTTTGAATTACGGCGCAGGACATTAATTACATACCAATTAAACGAACAATCGCTTAGAATAATTTTTCAAACGAATAACTTTGATTGATCGGTTCAAAATAAATTACTTACGATAATTATAAATAATTCAGACGAATTATTATTTCCCAGGAGATTCAAAATTCCATAAAAATATCCCAAAACATTTCCATTCAATTCAATAAAATTCATCCAAATAAGAATTTCCCATCGAATCAAACCCGTCCATTTTGCCTCGGACCTCAAATTCTCCACACGTCCGAATCATTCGAAAATTTCATTCTCACGTAACCAGCTGTCCATTCACACGTTCAAAAGCTATGTGAAAACTTTTTCTTTTTATTCATTCATTTTTTTTTCTCACCAGTGTCATTTTGCCCCGGGCAGCGTTACATATATCTATACACCGAAGTAAGATCATGTATTACCACGGAGCGTAGCCGATGGTTCGCATGCTCAATCGAACCGAGAGGTTGATCACAGACCGCTCGTCGAACGCCCCGCGTAGACATATACGTATTGCGTAACGCGAAAGTCAAGGAGCTCGCTTCTGGTGCTTGCCATGAGACCGGAAACGCGTTTCCCCGACAGGATACGCGGAGTGGAAAAACGTTATGAACGAGAGAAGAGATCTACGTCGTAAACGAGTAAAAAAAAAAAAACGAAAAAAAAATGATGATAATAATAACGCGATAAAATGGTCCATGAGACTAGCGCGGACGTATTATCGTAGGGGAGGCTGCGTTGTGCTGGAAGAAGATTTTTCGATTGTACGGCTTACGCGCGCGGTACACGCTCGGCTGCGTGTGAACGAAATACGAATAACACGAGAGAGGAGACGGTGATGATTACGATGAAGAAGGAGATGAGGAAGAAGAGGAGAAGGGAGGAAGATGTAAGAGAGGCTCCGAAGCTGTGTCGTGTTGAAAGGAGGAAATACAAATTGACAAGTTGTCCCAGCAACATCGTCGCAACGGTCTTCTACGCATGGACCACTCAGCCTCACGCTCATATTAATCGGAGTTGTGTGCAAATGTTTTTCTACAAGGTCCGTCGAGGCGGAGTTCGGTTGACAAAGTTTTTTTGGAACGACACGAATTATTGGATTTTATTAATTTTTTCATTTCAATGATTAGTAATTGTGATGAATGAATGTTGTGGAATTCGTTGATTTTTTGAATATTGATTATATGAGTACGATAATTAGGAAAGGAGCATTGAATTTTAATGTTGTTATTTTATTTTATAATGAATAATAATTATAATAAATAAATTTTGTGCAATTTGCCCATTTTTTTGAATACTAATTATATTAGTAGATTAATGAAAATACGAGTATTATAATAATTGAAGTATGATATTAGCTACAATTATTATGAAATATAGAAAGGTAAATAAATCATTAATAATATTTTGATACGTTCAGAATAATTATTATAATAATATCATTAAATTCAATAGAAATAATATAATACTTTCAACAAATATTAAATATTATATGATTCCTATAAAAAAATAATATCGATATAATACCAAAAAACGTATCAATTAATTAATTATAAAAAATGTATCTATCACAACAATATTATAATTATATAAATCCTATAAGACGGGCTCAAAAAACCCATCAAACGAATCAAACATCATTGAACCTTCGCACTACAATAAACTCCTCTCGTCAAAATAAAATTCATCGAACGTTTTTTCAACAAAATTTCCGTGATACACTGTCGTACAGTAAATTCGAATTTTCCGCGAAAATAAAACGATGAGAGATCTATACGTCGTACGAATCGCGATCGTACGACGTATGGAAGTTATGGGGAACGGTAACGGAGTCTCTTGTCAAACCCCAACGACCGGCCACTCCCACGCATCAGCTGACTCGCCATTGCGTTGGAAGCGGAGCAACAGATTGCCCGGAATCTCTTGGGTCTGTCGAGTGGTCAACGGTAGCACCGGCAGGACACACGTTAAGTCGTTACGCAAGTTGTTAGCGAGATCTGGTAGCGCCCGCGCCTCTGTACTGTATCCCATATTCCTAATTACACACACGCACACACACGGATAACGCGCAATTGCACACACACGCGCACACGCATGTTGCATCGGACTGTGTGCATACACGCGGCATCCTATTTAGCACTCACCTACGTGTCCGTTGCCCGTTGACGTGGGTGATCCGGTAGACCGAGTATTACGCTATTATCCGCTCGTGTAAACCCGATCGTATCCGATGCGCGAATACGCAAATGAGGAAGAAAAAAATAACAAGTCTATCGGAACGGTTTATCGACGCATAGATAATTTTTTTTTGTTTTTTTTTTTTTTTTACACGGTAGTTATTAATTATATTGAATCCTCCTCATCCTGTGCCTGTCAACGCGGATATTTGATTTTTTTTAGCTTTTTCAAAATTCGTTTGATCTTTTATTTTATTTTTTATTTTTTGTTTTTTATTATTTTTTTTAAATGAATATAATTATCGAGAATGTCCTGGATATAGTCACCTTTTTTTTGGGTTTTTTGTTAATTTCAATTTGTTCGTTCGTTTGATTTTTTCTGGTTTTGTTTGATTTTCTGTTTTATTTTTTATTTTTCAAAAATGAATATAATTATTGAGGATATCCTGGGTGCAGCTTCCTCTCGTGCTGGATGAGAGTTTCCACGGCGATTATCGCAATGAATAAAAAAATGCCGTAATCTTCACGCACGAGTGTGTCAATGTGAGATTTTTAAAAATGAAGAAATTTATTAGACTACGAATGAAGAATTTTGTCGTTTGATAGATTTACGAGAAAATCGAGAGATATAATGCAACGAGTTTGGTCGACGGGGGAAAGAGCAGGAGGGGTGGGGGGAGGATTCGACATTGCGGGAATGCAAAATGCATAGAAAGAGAGACTTGCGGTGCGTCGTTTGCGACCGCGAGAGTGGTTGTGAACACGAGGAAAAAGAGAAAAAAGAAGAGAAACGAAAGAGTCGACGTGGACAGGAAATGTTCCTGATCCGCAGGGAAAATCCGGGTGAGCTTCCGATTCGACCAATCGCAATTCAGAACGTTATCGCGAGTGAGTTGACCGCAAGACAGGACACACGCGCATGCATGAAATATTATAACGAGCAGCGCGCGTATGTAGGATATTCTAATAAATAATATACGCGGGAGACGAGCGAGATAAAGCTCGTGGCAAGGTTGACCGCGGAGGAAGGAAGTGGACCTGCATACGTCGGGATTAATCTCATTATGCACTATTGTTATCTTGGAAAAATTAAACATTGAACAACGATAATTTTTCTTCTTTATACTCTCGAAAGATTCGAGTTTGATAATAATAATAATAATAATAATAATAATAATTATTATTATTATATATAATAATAATAATGATAATTATGATTATTATTATATATAATAATAATAATTATTATTATTATTATGATTATTATTATATATAATTATATTATGATTATTATTATATATAATAATAATTATTATTATTATTATAATAATAATAATAATAATTATTATTATTATTATGATTATTATTATATATAATAATAATAATAATAATAATTAATATTATTATTATTATTATTATTTTATAAGTATTTAAATTGCAACGAAATATGTAAAAATACTTTCGACTTTTCTCGAAAAATATAATCACTAAAAATTTCTCAAGTCAAATGAAAAAACGACAAAAATTATTTTTCAGAAAGAATAAATCACGAAAAAATCGAATCAATATTCAAAGATGAAAAAAAAAATCCCCACATCTTGATATTCACGTGACTCAGGAAAGATACGTGCGACATACGTTTGTATACGTATTTCCGGTCTGTTCCCATAGTTCAGATTTGCAAACAAAAAGATGAAAAAACGAGCACCGGAGCCAGAGCGAAGAGTAAGATGCGAGTCGTGGCAACGGATAAGAAATGAAGCTGTTGAAACTCGCGGGTTCTGTCGGTTGGTCACTTCGCGGGTCCAGATTTCATCGACGTGCTCTCTGTGCGAAACCTCGTCGCCGCGGATTCCTCTCTCATTCTCTTCGCCGTTCATCGAGTTGCTCGTGTCCGTATACACATATATGTGTATACAGACGTGCGCATACGTCGTATCTCGACGGAGTCTGACTGCTGTCGTTTACCGAGTCGAGACGACGCGACAACGACGAATCGACGACTCCGATCGGCGCTGTCGCATTAATTCACGTGGCTACCCGGCCACGGGAGAAGAAACGTCCCGTGTTTGTGCACTTCGCGTATGGGAAAACCAAAGTCCCGACGTTGATATCGATTATACGGTTTCGTTCTACCTCAGCCTTCGGGTCTTCGTGAAAAAGGCGTCGACGGCTCCGAACAACCTTCTTCTCGCGATTTATCGTTTCACTTTTATTATTATTCATGCGCTTGACCGCTTCATCTTCACCCGAGGTTACATTTACAACGTCTTCAACAGCTACATCCAGATATTTTCATATTCATTTTTTTTAGTTTACAACCGCATCGTTTTTTTGTTTGTGTTTTGTTTTTAGAATGATTTATTCGCGTTTGCTTGTAGATTCATGCTAATTCGAATTAATTGGAGAGTTGACAAAATTATCGAATTGGTTGGATCGAATGAGTTTTCATGTTTTGTAATTTATAGCAAACATCGATCTTAGTGTCACGCGGTATAAATAAGATTTTGTTTTTTAATTTTATTTTTATGTTTGATGAGCGTGGGAATCAATTTTGTAAACAAAAAAAAATTATTTTGAGGAGAATTTGTTATTATCGATGTTGTTATATTAATAATATTAATATAATTCATAGATAAATAATTATTTATTCATTTTATTGCCGATTAAATTTATAATAACAAATTTTGTTCGATCGGTCGAATATTCCTCAGCAATTACATAAATTATTTCTTCAAACCATAGACGATAAGAAATATCAGCCCAATAAATCCGACCAAATTTTCTGCTCAACCACAATAGAAATATACACCAATTGAAAATCAAAGGAAGAACAAAAATTAAAAAAATTATTTAAAAATACTACACGGAATCGTCGGCTATATAGTTTTCTACGATGCGTTATATCGCTGTATTCACATCCATACGTATATAATATACCGTTGTGCGGACGATCGAGGCTCGTACACCGGAGGCACTTGAAAAATTAAAACGTAATTACGGTTCACATATATATAATACACGGTAGCCATCAGGAAACGCGATCGTTATTGGGAAATGCTCTTTCACGCTGGTTCCACTCACACGCGGTGAATTACAAAGTTTCACATTCATCTCGCTTCAACCACGGCCGTTGTTAAATTATGTCGGGAGGCTGTGTATTAACCGGCAAACTGGTTGTGAGAGCGCACCAGTCCATCAATACATCCCATTAGTTACTCGCCGGAATTACCACGGGTTCGGGCGAGGCGATCGATAATAAAAAAAATTAAATAACAATAATAATAATAATAATAATAACGACTTTGAAAAAAAAAGTGAATAGGTTCTTCATTGGTGTGAGCGTTTCTCCGCAATTGAGATCGAAACAAATCCTTGCAGAAATTATTCATCGAACGAAAACATTTGTGAAAATTCAGATAGAAACAAAAATTTATTTAATACGGAACGAGGAATTGATTCTATTCGAGCGTTATAGTCACTGACTTCTTTATTATCATTTTCATTCATTTCTTGTATGAAGAATAAACGATTGGCGACAAAACAGAGAGAATGATCTGTGGAGGCTGGTCAATTCCCATCCATAGCCAAATTACATTCAAGCGACGTAGGAACAGCAAAAAAAATCAAATAGATGTATTGAAAAAACCGCGAAGCATTTATTCTAATCAGTTTTAATTGTAACAATCATTAATTGTTTTTTATTCCTCCCATGAAAAATCAAGAAACCGCGCCAAAACCGTGAAAATAATTCCAAATATAACAAAAACGGGAATAGAATTAATCTCCCCCCTCCCCCCCATCTCCTTTCTTGCATCCATCCGCAGACGAAAATGAGCAAGTCATATCGAGACTTTATAGTCGTGTTCATTTGCCTGGTTGTTACCGAGCGCAGAGCTACTCTCACGAAACGTACCTACTTAATGTAGGTGTACTTCACGATAGTTGCTCCGTGCCCACAGTACAAGAAGCGACCAAGGCGGTGGAAGCAGGGGGGGGCGGAGGGGTGGTTGTAAAAAATAAAATAAAACCAAAAAAGAGAGATAGAGAGAGGGAGAGAAAGATGCTGAGGACGTTGCCAACCGAGCGGAGGATAGAAATGGAAAATGTCCGTCCGTGTGTGTGCGTGCGTGCGTAGAAAGATAAACGCGTGATAGTGGTGGTTCGGAGTGGCATGGCTAGTTTTTCCTTCTATCGTCGACGTGGAGGATGAATGAACCCGGCAATTTGTTGGTAGCGAAGGATCGAAACGAGAGGGAGCAGAGTTGTAACATCTCGAGGGGGGACGCAACGAAGGAGTACGTACACAGCTGTGGCAAAGAGTTTACCTGTGCATCTCCGCTCAACCGAACACATGTAGCTCCCGACGTTATGGAAGACTCTTGGGTGTATATTGGAATATAGCTATAATACCTGTATATACGTACATATTCTTATAGTACCGATATATGTGTCTACGTATGGGTATATTCCATATTTTTATGGAGGTATATATAACTCGACTATATATTCATATATATAGTCTAATACTATATGTTCATATTTATATATAGATATATATATATCTATATATTTGTTGGGATTCTTTTAATAAATATAGATCCTGCCTATAGATAAATATTTCTCTGTATATGTATAGGTAGATAGGTATATGTATCCAAGAGAAAAAATTATACATAGTCTATACATTGACTCTATATAGAATTGTGCGTATATAGTCTATACATATTATATATATTTCCTCACACATAAATAGCTATAGATATATATAAATTTATAAACCGATATATGGGTATAGGTTATTTTATATACAGGTAGTTGAGGCCATTATCTCTGTGTAATCTCTCGGATGAGCAAGAGAAAGAGTTGGCCGGGGCGTGTATATGTACTGGCCAGCCGATGGACCGAGGATGGGGAGACCACGGGCTTAGCCGCTCCATACCGGACCGCGTGTATCTAATAGCATCCTCCGACGATCGTTCGTGCACCCCGACTATCATCCACATGTATTTTCTTCGCTTCCGTCGCTATTCCGGGTTGGCTATAGAATATATCTCCACACACCGGATTACAACGCTGCGGGCTTTCGCGAGAGAAAAATGTCGCAAAGCTATTTTTTTTAATTTGCAATTTTAGGGGAGAAAGTTTGTTGGGATTTTTTTTGTTGTTGGTTGGGTGGGAATTTGGATTGCGAGGGAATTTTTTCGGTGTATTTTGATGAAGTTTGATCGAGGAATATTGGTTTGTTCGATTTGCGTTGCTGTTTACTTTAATTTTAATAATGATTCGAATTTTATTATACTTCGCGGAATTTCAGGTTTTTCATTCACTCGACGTTATGGAACTCGACTTCACTCGACTCGAACTAAATTTTTTTTATTATCCCAAGATTCTTATGAATATACATGAACACCTTAATCCAACAATTCATCATCCCATTCCACAACAAAAAAATCACAAAATTCCAAATAAATCCGGAACCCTCGAATCAAACAACAATGCACCGACGAAGTATGAAAATCCATCGCCCAAGTGTCACAAAATCCTGTCTCGAGTTCTCACATATATCCTTCAATTTCTATCTTCCAGTCTCTCCGGCATACCGCGCGCGTTGCCTTTTAAGATCGTAATAAAAAATAACACTCAAACCGATGTAAATCGCTCGCGCAACCAAAAGAAACTAGTTACAAATATGCAAGAACAATGCGATAAACCTCACACCTTAAGTAATGATCTTTACAATGACCGTTCAAAATTACCATGCATCGCAAATTATTGCAAAAAAAAAAACGAGAAAAAATACAAAAGGATTTTCTCTCGTCGTGGAAGAGCGCAAGAAACTACGAACGGGAGGAAGAAGAGTTGAGGGAGGCGGAGGGAGGCATAAACATGGCTAATAGACGCGTCTAAATCCGTGGGTTATCAAAAGAACCGTATATAGAGCCAACGAGGAGAAAAATATATTATTAACAACACCCGGGCTCGTCTAACCGTAATATTGCTATTACATCCTCGCTCATAGCCGGAAGGTTAAGGTTTTAAGAGCCCTTCGAAATAGGTGCATAAACGTTTAAAGCCGTAAAAACTTATGAACGCGATATCCTCGTACACAGAAACGTTCCGGCTAACCACGCTCTCGTACGAACTTGTCCGATGCGTTTTGCTCGCGACCATCCTCAGTCCTGGAGCAATAACGCGTGTGTAATGTGGGTATATGTATGTATAAGGATGGTTTTTATTCGGGTTATTTTGGAATTTTTATTGCGACGAGGTTTCAATCGACTTGGATAAAATAAGAAGAATGTTGGGCCTGATTTGAGCTTTCGGGGGAAATTTTTGCTATGGGCTGATTCGAGGTGAAGTTTTCCGGTTGAAATATATGCAATTTTTCTGTTTTAGGGTTATCATGTTGGTTGGGAGATGAATTATTTCTGGGAAAATGATAGATTCTTGTGAATGTCACGAGAAAGAGATATGGAACAAATATGGGTCATCTCATGCGAAGTTTGCGACGTTTTTCTGTCGATTGTCATCGAATATATTCGAATGAATTAGATGACATATTGGAATAAGGAGAATATTGGAGAGTCCTAGGGCCCCGCAATGATTGTGGTTATTTGAGAAGGTTAGATGGGGTATTTTATGTCAATTTGGGGGGATGGGGCCCCCGGATCTGCAGATATTCCAGTTATTTCAAAATTATTCGAATCGATTGAATGATAATCGTCAGAGCTACCGTGTATACAGAGACATGGGATGACCAATGTGTGTATATTTTTTTCAAGAAAGTACGGTTCATACCCGTTAATTCTACAGAGTAATGCATTTTTTCAGAAATATTAAGACGTTCGGCGAATATAATTGCCAAAAAGTAGAAAAATCTCTCGTATTTCAAAGAAGAACCTTTACCTCGTTACAGGGAATGATCGGAATTGGACCAGAAGCGTCAAATTAGGCTCAACATTTTTTAAATTTCATTTCAAATCGTTTGAGACCCCGACAAAATAAAAACTCGAAAATAACCCAAACAAGAACCACCCTTATATAGATATATAGGTACAAGCGGAAAACCCAGCGATGAGAGAAACAAGAGTACGAGAGACGGAGAGACGTCGAGGTTGGGGCCTTTTGGTATACGACGGATCGTCGAGACCCGGCGAACGCCGTTGGAGAAAGAGAGAACGGCGAAAGATTTGTGCCCCCGGGCAACCCCCCGAGGCTCCGCGGGCATGATTACGGGCCGCAATTATGTCTCCGCATGGACTGCCGGCCCCACCGCTGAGGTCGTCGTGTATAATCTCGTGCAAAAGTTATCATCGCGAAGTTCATTCGGATTCATCAGTGTTTAACGTACTTGCAACGTTTTGCAATTACGAAAAAATTTTCAACCCGTACACGACTCTGTTTTTATCGATGATTAAATAATAATAAAAATAATGATGATAATAACAATAAACAATAAAAATAACAATAATTTTGAAAAATTTATTCATGATTATTGATTTGTTAATAATAATAATTGATGTTATTATACGATATATCGAAGTATGAATAATGATGATTATTGTTCTTATACAAATATGAATCAGTCAGTCAAATAATTCAACGTAATTGAAATTCATTTTTCTCATTTCTCAAAATCACTACAACTATTATGATAATTACTGTATTTATTTATTCATTATAATTACTTCATATCGATTGAATTATTATTACCGCGATTATTACAATCATTTTCTTTTTCTTTCTTTTCCATAAAAAATCATCAAACCAATCGATAAAACAAATAGAAAAATTTTTAAAAATGGTATCCATCCATTAATATTTCCGTGAGTTTCGTTCGAGATCTCTTCCGGTCCCCCGGATGGGTCTCGGTGACGCAACAACTTGTTGCAGCCACTGTACCAGCCGCGGACGGAGCGTGGCTCGGGCGCACAGAGTGGGGGGGAAAGCATGCGAGTGAGCCAAAGAGTTGCGGCGGCAGCGGCTGCGTCCACGACGGCGGGCATGGAGAAAAGGTGCGCTAAGGTGGTATCGCGAACAGTTGTGTAGGGGGAGGGGGAGGGGGAGGGGGTTAACGCGAGAGAAAGAGAGAAAAAGAGAAAAGAAGAGAAAGGAGAGAGAGGAAGAGAGAAAGAGTCGGAAGCCGCGAAAGAGGCGGGGGGAGTCGAAGAAAACTCGAGACGAGGATGGCGGAGGGGGTGGAGGGTGAGGAGCAGGGGGAGGAAGGACGGCGAGGAAGGAACGAAGGAAGGGCGCAACGAGAGAGGCGCGTTCCCACGATCTCATGAATGAACTCGCGTGGCCAGCGGCTGGCGGAGTGGGGCGAGCGAAACGACGGAGATGAGGAGACCGCGGAAGACAGACGAAGGGGGAGAAGGGGGGGCACGTGAAGAAACGAGAAGGGATCCTCCGGGGGATGCCTCGGGCTAAGGTATCGGGGCGCGGGAGGGGAGATGCTACCGAGGATGGGATCGGGATGATCGACCGTATGTAATTTATTTTTATTATTTTTTTTTTTTTTTTTTTATATGAGATTAATTTTTTGGGGTCAGATTGTAAATTGGGTTATCAATTTTTGATCGCTGGGTCGTGATTAGAATAAACGTTGGAACTTTGAACCGTCGCTTTGGTTTTTGTGTAACGCGATTTTTGATGTTTAAGTTTTTGGGTTGTGGAATTTTTGATGAATTGTTTGATCATGAAGATTTGGGGTTTTGAAGTTGCGGCGAGGTGATGAAAAATTTGGGTCCACGGAGGCCGAAGGTTGATTCGAAGGGTTGATTGGTTTGATTGCGATAATTGATTAAACGTCGCGCAAGAGTTTTCCAAATGGTCGGATCGCGGTTGTAACCAAGATCCGCCCTCATTGGATTCACTATCAATGATATCATCATTCATCCGCGTACTCAGGACCCCCACAAGTCCGTTATGTAGCTTTGCTCAATTATACGGTTCCGTCTCCCATCCATCACTCGAGACGAGTTTGTCGGGGCTTCCGGGGAGAAGGTTAACGACTCCAGAAGTACTACTTAATCTCGGGCCCCGACCAATTTCATTTACGTAAAATATATTTTTGTAAAATAACAATAATAACAATAATAAATAGAAAAAAAATAATGAAACAGTTACATTTTAAAAATTTCAAGTTGTTTCGTGAGATAATAATTAATCGACTCGAAGTATCGACTTGAATAACGTTATTTTTGCAGAATCCGAGGATTTTCATGAATTGTGGCTAGTACTTAATAAATAGTAATAATAAAATATTTTTATTACAAATAATAATTTAATTGAATAATAAGGAACTAATAATAGTAACAACGCTAAGGATAATAATAATGATTCTATGTTTCATTATTATTAATAATACGATAGAGAAATAAGAATAACAACAATAATTTCAAATTCTATGCCTATTCTTATTGTTGTCATTATTATTATTATTATTATTTTCGTGGATTAACGACAATATATTTGTCCCAGTGGATTGAGATTTCGCAAACCGGTCAAGGAGCGTCTCGCGATGATCGACAACGGGTCCGGAAGAGCGTGAGAAGCGGGCAAACAGGATGAATGAGTAGAGAATCAAAAAGAAAAAAAAAGAACGACGAGTTGAACCAACGACGAAAAATAATTTGAAAAAAAACGGGGGAGAAAGGAAAGAAAAAAGAACGTGAAACGTATGAAGTAAATGTCGTGGGGAAGTGGATTGAGGAGGGTTGTTGGACGGTGACTGGTCCACCACCCGCATCCCCGGGACGTTCATGAATGAACGTCGAGCCGTGGGTCGATGGGAAGTCGCGTGGCGCCACGCTCGTGACGTCACAACCTGTTGCTACCTGTTATTCCGACTGGGCAACCTCTCTCTTTTTTTTTCCTTCACGGTTTTTTTTCTCGATATTATCTTTTTTTTATTTATCCCGCCCCCTCCCTTTCTGCCTAACTTGTGGAGCTGCTGCGCAAGGATTTGCTATCGTGAAAATAATAGTTCGCGGTAGTGACAAGAGGATTGCATTTTTGACAAGGGCTAGCATTTTTTCTTTTCGAATTCAATTGTTTTAAGGCGAAAGACATTAATTTTGGTGAAGTTTAACATTGGTCTGATTTACTGGAGAAATTATGTTTTTTTTTTTTCAAGCCTTGCTGATCGAGATCTGATTATTGCAAATAATTTCAAGTGCTTATTAGAATTATGTAAAATTAAAATTAGAATGAATGTTATAATATATACCTATATTATATAGATTTTTTTGTTTATTTTATTATTTATGTGATTTTATATAGATTTATTGATATTAATATGATTATAATCATAAATGTACGAATAATATTCCCTCCAACTATAATTATAATATCGTAATAATCTGTATTTGTTATTTTAATGACCAATAAAACATATATAATTACCAGACGAAGGCTCCAAGAAAAAAAGTTAAAAAAATAATTCGCAAAATCCGAATCCGTGACGCAAAAGCGTTGCATTTTGCAAATTTATAGAACAAACGAAGTAAAATCGCGTTTGTCGACATCGAGGATTTAATTCCGCAACAGGGACCGGATGGAAAATCCGAGTCAACGTCGTCATTCTGTCTCGCTTTTTTATTTTTCATTTACTTTTTTGTTTTTCTCTTTTCTTCATCCAACGCGGTTGCGAAGGTATCGCGAAACTCGACGATTGTTTACTTTGCGCAAACTTCTCGTGAATGGTGCGAAATTATATGTACGTAAGTGTATTATGAATTGCACGGTTATGGCGCGCCACGCAGGAGGTGTCGAAACAATCTAACGAGTGCGCACACAATCACACACAATAATGTACGCGGAGACATACACACACACACACACACACGCACACACAGACACATACACACACGTAGACGTCATGCATAATCGTCTAGTTTCACCTGAGCTGAAACTATTGCGAATTTATGAATGAAATCGCTTTAATTGAAATTTATGTCTTATGCTGCGTTTCTTTTATTCTGATCTCGTCTACGTTTTTGTTTCTTCCATTCTCATCCAGATATGGACATTGATTCAATGAAAATGCATTTGAAATACTTTTTCGAACGAATGAATACGATAAATTATCATAGTGAAATTTAAATTGCCACATTCCTCAAAAATGTACGTGAAATACTTTTTCAAACGGATAAATATAATTAATCATCATCAAACGATTAAAATTGTCACATTTTTTTCGAAATGGATTTGAAATACTTCTTGAATCGAATAAATATGATTGATCATCATGAAAAAATTCAAATTGGCACATTTCGTTTATAACAATAAATAATCAAAATCAATTATTCTTTCACAGTTGATTCTAATATTTGATAGGAACAATAATCCATAATTTAGCAATGAATGAATTTTAAATACATTTTCTTTCAATGAATCTTTTCTGTCCTCTTTCGCTTTCTCTCGCTCTTTCATTCCATTTTCAGCGCATTTATTTATTTTGTATTTCTTTTTTTTTCTTTTTCGCATTATTTTTGCACAATCGTCCACGAGCACGGGCGACTATCGAGGTCGATGTGGCAAGGATATTATTTTATTGCACGCGGAGAATGAGAGAGGGAGAGAGAGAGAGAAAGGGACAGAGCGAAAAACTACGAGATTTTGCAATTTTCGTTATATCGTCTCCCACTCTGTGATTATCCTCTTGCGTTGATGAAGGGTGCGGGTGCGATAGCGAGATCTGTCGGTTGCGTAAGGAACTCGAGAGAACCTCAGCGGGAAACTGTTGGTACGAAAGGACCCTGCCGGCCTCGGAGACGCGTTTTATCTCGTCGCTCTGACTCGCTCCCTCTCACTTCCTCGCACTTTTATTATTTTTTTCCATTTTCGTACCAATTATTGAAATTCTTATTTCTTAATATTTTTCGTTGTCTTTTTATAGCGTTTCCGAATATTTTTATAAACGATTCAATGATATTTTTCAGTGTTTTTATGTTTTTATCGTGGCTTTTGTGCCAGAGTACTTTTCAAGTCCTAATATACTAAGGAACATTTTTTGTCCATCCATTTTACGAAGAAAATCGGCTGTTTCAATTTAACAATTAAAAATAAAGAAATATAGTAACATCTATTATTCATTCAAACAAGCATTATATGTTTATCTGTCGATTGAAATTTATGGTTTATTATTCATTCACAGTTTATAATTAGAAATAAATGAGTATAATGGAATTGACTATCTATTAAACCGTCCAGCTATTAAAATTGGTTATTTGTCTGAATTTTATTATCTAAAATAAATAATCATAGTTAAAATAAATATTCATTGTACGTCTAACTGTCTGTTAAAACGTATCGTTCAATATTTATTCCACTTCTATAATTAAAAATCAAAGTACGATCTATTGAGATGACGAATATCCATCTATCTCCCTCGTTCCCGCGGTCACCAGTGTCAGACTGGCCCGAAACTGTTTTATCGACGAGACAAAGCATCCGTCGTGGCAAACACAACCCGGTGGCGCCCCCCAACAGCGTAGGTTCGAAGCTCGTAACGATCGACGAAGCATCGCGCTCGGTATTGAAGAGCATCACCGACGGACGATGGCTCAATCGATACGACAGGAATTGTTCCATCGACGTTTTGTAATATTGCTATATCGCATGGAAATTATCCTCTGATAGCTTGTACTTGGCTACATACATACATATATACGGATATCCTTCATTCTCGATGGCTTCTCTCGCCTTTCTTTCTCTCTCTCTCCCCCTCTTTCTCTTTCTCTCTGTCGTTGTTCCTCAAATAACTCGAGCGACGCTTCATGAATGATTCACAAGCTCGGCCAAGCTCGCTCCTTGTGTACCATATAAACCATTGCACGATCATGTGTGTGTGGGTGTGTGTGTGTGTATCAGCGATGATCGCGTACACCACAGACATCTATAATTTATTCCCGATAAAAGTGCTGCCCAACGATCGAATATTCAATTTTTATTTAGAAAAAAAAGTTTTCGAGTCCGGAATATAATTTTTTGTTTCTCTTTTTATTTTTTTTTCCTTGCCTACAAATTAATTTGAGGATAGCGAAGTTTCACTGGTGTGAAAAATTCGAAGGTATACTAATATTTGTGTCCAGCGATACGACGTTGATTGACGATTTAATCAATTGCGTTCGTGAATTGATCCCGCGGGAAATTTTTTTCTTTCCGACGAAAATATGAGACATCGAATATCGATGATTTCGTGCGAGATGCAACACGCAATGTTGATGCGTAATCGAATAAATTTTTGCATAATTTTTTGCGTCACGAACGGCAATCAAGACTGTGGAATTAATTTTCATAAATGAGGAAACTTATTTTTATTATTTTTCTTACGTTGCTTTACGACATTGCATCTTCAACAATTTCGCTCGCAAGAGATTGTTGATTCAAGCAGATTTTTATTTAATCTTTGCAAATATCTTTTTATCGATCGATCCAGAAAATTCGTTTTTTTTTTTTTCAAACGCGAATCTTTGATCTCAAAATTAATAAAGAATAAATATTTAAATTCAACGAACTGGAATCGTTTTACGCGATAAGACGATTCGTTATCTTAATGATATAATATATTTATCAGTTGAATTTTCCTTAAATGTCTCTCAAGTCTATCATAATTAAAAAAAGAATTCAAGTACAAATTTCAAAATAATTTTTTTTTTCGAATAAATGCATCGCTGATGAAATTGCTAGGACAAAAAAAAGAGTCTTACAAATCACTACCGGATTTTTCCGATAAGAGACCCCACCCAAATCCGGGCTCATCTGGGCCTACATTCGAAGTTCGTTTTTCAAACACAAGCCCAATACAAACCCTTTATTGGGGTCAACAACAATTCTTCTTAAACTAATTCGGATTGCTCTTCGGATTAATTCTGAATGAAAATTACTAATGTAACTAATTCTCCCCCTGCAATTATTATTTCTCTCTAATCCATCTCAAACATTTATAATTTTTTCAAATAATAAAAATTATCTTTTATTCTATACCGTTCTATTGTTTCAATATTCGAAATAAAAACAGCCTCTTATCAATCAAACAAATATTATTCCAAATCAAACCTGTCCGAACTAACAAGCCCATGGGGCTTCCTATTCAGCTACAACATGAGACCTCTCAAAGATGCAAAAACGAATTACAAACCCCTCGGCTTCTTATCAAAAAAATCCGGTACGTTAAAACAAACGTGGTCCAGGACCAACTGGACCAATATTTCACTCTCTGATTCACAAACCCAGTCTCCTTCTCCCGCTCTCTCTCTTTCTCTCTCTATTTTCTTACCTACGATTTACCATCACCGTCCTGCTCAACCCAAACCTCGTTCGGTTAATGTTTGACGTTGTAAAAATTGTTTACTCGGGACTTTTTCCGGTAAGCTCGCGTGTTTGTCCGTGTCTCATGACCGTCGCA